>BJFM01002615.1:6895-25384 GCA_016586285.1 Arothron firmamentum
GAGGGAGAGAGAGAGAGAGAGAGAGAGAGAGAGAGAGAGAGAGATGGAGAGAGGGAGAGAGAGAGAGAGAGATGTACACTCAAACCTGCCCTTGTAAAAGCTGCAATCAATCAAAACACATCTTTTCATTTTCACTGCCTGCCTGGACCAAATTAATTGTAAATAAACAATGTTGGATTCTTCTGATTGATAGTGGGACTGAGAGACTATTTCATTTGATTGGCTACTGTTTTTTTTTCCCACGATCCTCTTATTGAAACAACCTGAAAAATGCATTTCTGGAGCATCACTGATGCGTTGCTAATCAGCGGTGCAGTTTTCTGCCCCGGCCGTGGAAACTCAGGGTCGCTGTACTCCCATCACATAAAACATACATCAGCTCTATTTTCCATGAGGCACTGCCATGCAGCACAACCTGCTGCTGTGACGTTACCTTCTCTGCATGAAGCTGATCTTCAGGTCAGCCTAACGCTGACAGGAGCAGCTGCTCAAGGTCGTCAAAAACTCAAGATTAATTAAAAGCATGTGCGCAGATTGGATTCTGCATTTAACTGCTCGGCCGCTGAGCATAATTTGTCAGCAATGAAAAGAGAACTTTCATCAGGTGATTATTATTAGCACTTGCTATGTCCTGCAGCAACTATTTGCGATTAGGATGGAAACGGTGTTTGAAATCATCAGACGGAATGAAATAATTATCAGGCAGCACTGACGCAGACCTCAGAGGTCTCCCTGGAAATGGCAGAAATGGGAATATAAAACAATCCCTAACCAATAAAAACCAACAGGTAAGTGAAGCCTGTCCACCCGGATGGCTGGGGCCCCACTGAATGAATAATTCCCTGTCATCAAGCATTTTGATCAGATCCATTTATGCGCACCTCGTCAACCCCTCCGGGGGGTGTCAGGTTGACAGACAGCTATCAGGAGTGACTCCACGGCTGGAGGCGGCGTGGACGGTTCTCACATTTAATGTGGGCAAAGCAAGCAGCACATTGTCTCCGCCATCAGATCACGATCACGGTGATATATTTAACCTCAAAGCCACCATGGTTGTTCCTGCCTGCGGAGGAATGATGTGTTAGAATGAAGAATAAACAAGAAAAAAAGTCAAATGAATCAAATCTGGGACCATCCGGAACAGGTAAAACATCTAACACAGAAACTCCACCCACTCCCACCTGCGCATACGTCACCTCACCCTTTACACTGCCACCTACTGGCCAGTGCCCGTCACAACAGATGAGCAATACCCAGAGACAAAGAAGAAGCTGACTCTGATGAGGATTTGAAGTCTGGCCCCGCCGTGGCCCTCAGGGGCCACCTTCATTAAGACTCAAACATCAACCAGAAGGTTCTAGTCCAGCATCTGCACATCCCATGACAGTATTGTGTCTCTTTTACTAAACTCACGATAAACACGTTGACTTTAATTAATTCCCCCGAGGAGAAAAACACGGGCACGTGGGAGGAATAAAACATAAGGTGTAGACGGAGATCCAATTTTCTTCCTGTAGCCTTGAAGAACATATCAGTGCTGAAGAACCGGCTGCTGGGCGTGTGGACAGGGCCGCAGCATCCAGCCACCTCCCTTCAGAGCCTTCAGAGCTCCGCTACAGTTTGCTGTGACACGCGTTAAAGACTCTGAATCACATCTCTCGCATCGGCCTCACCTTTAATCAGTGGGGAAGAGTGACTCAGGATTATTTCACATCGGCTCTTTTGTTGCTCTGATGAGTTTTTACAGGCCCACCTGCTTTATGGCCTTGGGCCTTTGGAGACTCCTGCCGTCGCGCCCGGAATTATTTTTGAAGCTTATGAAAATGGAAAAAGGCTGTAAAAAAATAACATTCCCCACTGAAACGTTGAGCCAGATGGAGTGCCCACTGTGAAAACCTGCTGATGAATCTCTGAAGAACGTCAGGACTTGTTGTTTAGACAAAAGTCCAACTGATGTTTGGATTTGTGGTGGTCTCGATGGAAAATCTCACGCTGCGGCGCATGAGTCAGCATGTAACCAGTAAAACAAGGTAGAAGAAGAAGGACCGAAGGGGAAAATCTGTCCTCTGAGGTTTCTGAGATTGACGGGAGAGACGCGCCCGTCCTCCCAGAGGACGGTGTCCGCCACCTGCATCCAAACTCTTCCTGGTGTCGTAAGCGCAGCTTAAGCGGCTTAAACGAGACGACTAAGTGTCTTCACCCTCATAACGTCCCACAGAGCAGACACACTCGCGCTTCAACGTCGTTCATGGACACTTTTCTGATCATGCTGTGATCTTTAACACATCCACCTGGTCCTGCAGCGGCTTGAGTAAAGTTCCTCATCGGTTTTTAAATCCTGCTCTATGCATCCTGGATGGAGTTTACCTTCACTAAAACTACACGGACCTAGAAGATTTGTAGCTGCACGTCTGGCTGAAAGAACCAGGAGCCCCGACACAAACTGTCTGGGTTAGGTTGTTTCCAGTCCCATAACGACACCACACAAATGAGAGATCTTGATGATTGAGGATGGGGGGACCTTCATTCATCCGTCTCCTTTAGTCAGACAATGAGCAAAGTTATGTTTCCCCACGCTCGCCGGGGCTGCGGGAAACCGTCTCCATGCCTCCATATGACACACAGGCGGGTGGCAAAGTCGCATATTTCTGACTGTAAAATGATTCGCAGCCGCTCGTGCAACAATGTTTTGGGGTTGGTTTTTTTTTTAAAAGGTTATTTCATGGCTCATTAGGAAGCAATTCAGCCACCTTGACGATGCACTCGTGTAGGAATGAAGAATAGGTTGGCAGGAGTTTCAAAGCAGCGTTGCAGTTATTAGCATTATTAGCATCAGTGTTCTGCACTCTGGGCCTTTCTATTAAAAGAAAGGGGTGGAGCCACACGCTCCAGAGTCCTGATTGGCTGAAAGGAAATGTCGCTTCTTGAAAAAGCAACAAGGTGATGCTAACTGACAACGTGCTGGTGTAACCAGTCACCAGTTTTAACTTGCTTCTTCTCTGGCTTTTGTCCTTGGTGGAAATCAAAGGTCATGCCTCTAATTTGCAGCTTTTTGTTTTGACTGCATCAGACTGGGATGATATCACTCCTTAAGCTAATAAACAAAATAGGTTTTGGGAAAGAACCTTAAATCATGCAAACGGGGTTGTGGGTTCATTACTACAGAGAAACGAGGCGTCCTGCATAAATGAGGGTAATTTATGATGTCTGAATTAATCACGCGATCACTCAAGTAAATTTACTGCTGATTTTCGTTTCGTCCCCACTGATCTTCATTTGTCCTTCCAGGTTCTCTGCAGGTTGGCAATCAAACTTTTGATCTTCACTGATTAAACCGGTGCTGGGACACAGCGAGGAGAGGTCACCGCCGCTCTTCATCACAGAGATGAAGAGGTCGGCGGTTTTCACAGACGTAGGTCGGCTTCTGAAGCTTTTTACGCCTCACGCGGTCCCGGGTTCCACGGCCAGAATCTGGAATAAACTACCCTGCAGCACAGCTCGTGTTTCTGCCCGTGTGCAACGTAGCGTCAGCACCCCAGGAGGACCCTCCTCGCCGCCCCGCCGGCCTCCGGTCGCGCTCCTCGGGCGGGTGATGCAGATCCAGACCGCTCGGCCGGCGCTGATCCGAAGTTGGTCCTGAGTATTGACGTGGCGGCCATGGTATGATTTGTGCTAGTCATGGTTGCATCTTTTGTTGTGGATTGGGCCGCATTGATTTGCTGTGATTGCCGTCTGCGGTGGGCGGGGCTGATCTGCCACTCTCGCTTCATCTTTGTTGATTTTCTTTTTATTCGAGGCTCAACAAAAAGAGTCTGTCTTGTTTTCTGAAACCATGACAGGTCAATAATTTCAGGACATGAAAAGCTGTCACTCTCTCTCCCTCTCTCCCTCCTTCCCTGACCCCCCTGTCATTTTTTTCCTCCATCTTCTTCTTCATCATCATATTTCACGCTGCTCTTCCTTTAGGGACAGGAAGTGATTATCATAAATCATTAGAGCATCTGTCTGTGATAATGTTGGGATCCCAGCCGAAGGCACACATGAATCATGTCCCCAACCCCCACCACACACACACACACACACACACACACACACACACATACGTATGATAAGATCTCATTTTCTGTTATTAATTGAGGCTCTCAAATGGTTTAACTAACCATCAGTATGTGCTGCTGTTTTCCCAGGCATTGATCTTGAGGCCCCGCCCCACACACACAGGCACACACACACACACACACACATGCAGCCCTCTCACAGCTCCACCTAAATCACGTTTCTTCTCATCTTCTTAAGGAGCTGAAGGTCATGGAAATTCAAAGAAGCAGAGAACTCGTGATCTGCTTTGCTTCTCTTTGACTCCACTTGGAGGTTAATTTGAAAGGAATTGAAATGTTCCCAAATGTCAGTGTTCTTTCCTAATTCTTAAAGTATTTATACCATTTATGTACTATAAAAGACTCGCCTATAAGGAGCATTTTCAGTGAACTTGCTGCTCTAAGTCTCTCCAGCAGGTGGCAGCACTGGTCAAACAGGCCACTGGTTACAAAGGTCTATCAGACACAGAGGTCAGAGGTCAGGGGTCTGGTGTAATTTCCTTTCCACTTGTGTTTGTTCTAGCTTTGTCCACGTGCACAAACTCCACCTGAGAGATGCAGAATAGGAGCTTTAGCTCCTGAAGCCATGATGAACCTGTGTTTGTGCATCTGAACAGCCGTGGCTGGCACGCCAAGGACTTGCTGTGAACACGCGCCCGCGCACGTGCACACGCCCATGGCTGCTAATGAAGGAGTGTGTCCTTACCAACGGGGTTTGAAAGGTTTCATAAAGCTTCAAGTTCAGAATATCAATATCAGTCGTGTTCCCATGAATATTAACGACAGGGCCGCAGATATAATAAAACCCGTCCTGACGCTGTTTGAAGTGCTGCCTTTTCAAGTTTTACAGTCCTTCAGCCTTTCAGCCTCCTGCACTTGAAATGGGCGCAACATTTTCCTGCCCTGCATCATCTCTCAGGCCAAACAAATATGTTTAATGACATTTATTTATATTAAATTATCAGGAAGTGATGGAGAGACATGGGCAGTTGTAGAAAAGAGTCCATTTTCTTCATGTTTATGATCGTTCTGACATGCTTTTAACCTCGAGGACCAGCGGATCCTCCTCCACACGTCATCTCCCTACTCACGCTTGGATGAGTGACACTTTACATGTCAAACGACGAGGATTTTAATTTGTCCCGTGCTTTCTGCGCTTGTGCGGTTACAGATTAAATGGCTGCCTTTGAAATGAAAAGCAGGAACCTCAGGCGCTTCCTCTCCTCCAGCCGCCTACTCTGCCGTATACGTATTTCATATTTCTTTAAATTACTTTTGTCGTTCCCCTGCACGCGGCAGATTGTGGTGTGTTTGTGCAAATTGGACTGCAGCTGAGAAGTATTCATGTTTTTGATTGTTTCAGCCGCAGGGGACGGAGCCGCGGACATCAGCTTCTGCTCGTAGAGCTTCGAGCTCAGAGCCTGAACGTGGTCTGCAGCCGCCTCAGACATGGAAAGATGCTGGCGTTTGAAAGCAGAATCTTCTCGCTCTTAAGAGACAAGAAAACCATCTGAGCCACGTTAGTTATTAATATTCATCATCCCAGCTCCAGCCACCCTTTAATGGCATCATTTCTGATGAGTCGGCATGATTTTCAGCAGCGCACCATCGAGAACTTGAACTCGGCTCGCTTGATTAGACCTAACGTTTTTTTTTTTCCACTCTTCTGTAAATATCATACATTTATGTATGAGACACTAAAGGTTCTGAGTTCAGCAGAGAACTGTTCTCACTTCCCAGCCCCTCAGTGCATAAGAATTAATGTTAATTAGACTATAAATTTAAATCGCCCAGAGGTAGAAAATTGCAGCGTGAGCCCTTGTCATGCTTCTTGACCTCAAACAGCGCTTCCTACCGCCCTCTGGATCTGGAGCTGGAGCCGGGAATAAAATATGTATTGAACTCAGCCAGCAAGATGTGAAATAACATGCAAAAAACTCTAAGGAACATTTTGAAGGCTATCTATTTAATTGAGAGTTCATTTTTATTTGATTCAGTCGTTCCTTTACCTGAAAATGACTGTCTTTGATTTGTCTTTTGTTTTTCAAAGACGTGAAATTCAGAAGAGTGCTGACACTCAAACTCCAAGTGACACAGACCGCCAGGGGGCGCACTTACAAGAGGAAAGATGGAAGGATGGTTTGTGTGGGGTGTGTGAGGGAAGAGGAGGAGGGGGGATGCAGAAGAGCCAAACTGCTGAGTTGCTGATTCCCCCGATGGCCCCACGAGAGGCATTTTTCACCTGAGAGTTTCCTTTACAGGCTGACATTACTGCCTGTTCCATCAGAGGATGCACACAGCTGCAGGACGGCTAAATCAAGTCACCTGCCACTCCCACCCCCACAGAGGGAACCACTGGCAATAACAGATAAGCAAACACCCCCGTGAACAGTTGCAATAATGTGCTAGTGGTGAATCGTGCACGTTCATGTGGTGTGTTGGAGACAGAGGCTGCAGCACCACCTAGTGAGGAGAAATCAATTTGTTACACTGAAGCCTGATCTGCTCCTCCGAACTGACCCCGAGCCTGACCCCGAGCCTGACCCCGAGCCTGAGCCCGAACCTGACCCCGAGCCCGACCCCGAGCCCGACTCTGAACCTGTTAACCTAATATAATCGCCTTTATACATATTCATGAAAAAGATGGCACTATATGACTGATAAGGTGAAGTCTAAACATGAATCCACTCTGGCGTCTTTAAAAGTTGTGCTTTTATTTTGAAATCCCTTCAGCTGCCCTTTTTCGGTTGCTGGCAAAGTCGCGCAATTTATAATGTTTTTAAACGTCTCGGCAATAAAAGTGTTGGCCTGTTGTCTGACTGCTCGGTTTGTCCTCTGCACCCCAACATCCACCACCAGCAGCACCAGCAGCACCAGCAGCACCAGCAGCACCAGCAGCACCAGCAGCACCAGCAGCAGCAGCACCAGCAGCAGCAGCACCAGCACCAGCAGCACCAGCAGCAGCAGCACCAGCACCAGCAGCACCAGCAGCACGCTGGGTGGCAGACAGACATGACGTTGCCAAATAAATGGAACCATTTCCACATTCTGCTGCAGTTTCTTTTTTTTCCTGCCTTTTCTTTGGATCAAAAATGAATCTGAACCCGTTTTTTTTTCCAACATCTTTGAGTAATTCTGCCCGTGACAGAACAATTGATGCCCCTTCAGCAGGAGAGGATAATCAGCATTGAAGGGAACCCTTGTTCTTTGTTCTTCGTCCATTAAGTTGATTTCATTTGGACAGCAGCTGTAGCTTCGGTTTCAGTCCTCCGCGTCTGCTCCTCGTTTCCCTGCAACCATTCAGCTTCTCTTTGATGTAAACATGGAATTTTCCTTTGGTTTCACTAAAAAAAAAAAAAAAAAAAGTAGAGCCTGAAACAGTAACACAGGATAAAGATGTTTTTGATGGAGAAAAGCTCCGAACGCTGATCTGAGTCAGCGTTTGAGTGATCTTCGTGCGAGCTGCGGCCTCGGCCCACCACATCTGAGGCTCTTCTGCTCGCTTTGAATCAGATTAAAGGAACATAAGTGTGAGGAACGAGGGATGGCGGTTCCAGCGGAGCAGCTCTGTCTTTGCCGCGTCAGCGTTCGTTAATGGAAGTCTGAGGTTCGAGAGCGAAAGGCCTCGGAAGCTGTGCACACTTTACTGCCAGGATCCATTCTGTGAGTCCAAGAGGGGGTCAAACGTGTCACCAGCTTGAGCTGGGCCGAGTCCATCACCGGGCTCAGCAGAGCGATCAATCACCTCCAAGAGCTTTAGAGGAGGAGCTGCCAAAGAATGGACCCGAGCATCCGGGGGTTACGGCGGTCCGATCGGCCCTCTGGAGGCTCCGCACCGCGCCAGGACGTTTCTGTTCTGACCGTTCCCCCGAAGCCTGAGTGAAATCAGCCCTGGCAGATCTGCTCGTCAGGGAGCTCTGCTGGACCTTTTATGGTCCGCTGAGTCACCAATGTCGGAGCAACTTAGCAAAAAAGAAGAAAGAAAAAAAAAAAAGAGGTGTACAAATTAGGCCTCTCATCCTGCGGATCAATAAGCACTTCCTGCGCTGCGCTTTGAAGGAAATCTGCTCTGCTCAGTCGGGCCTGCTGGAGTGAAAAGAGGCTCCGCGTGTTTCAGGGGATTAGGGCAGCTTTTGTCTACAGGACTGTAAAGAGAGTGAACTCCTGATACGGTCCAGGATTAGCTTCATCGGACCGCAGACCGGTCCGTGCGTCTGCCCTGAAGCCTCCTCCACACGGTCTCTCAGCCGCTGGTCCGGCCCGCAGACCACTTTCTTTGGGGGAATTCTGCGACGGGCCGGAGGAGTCTCGCTCGCACGCAGAGTGGGGATGGCAGCTGTGCTAAAAATGATTTACAGTACGTGTCCCCGGGGCTGTTTGCTTATCAGTGTCAGTGGAAAGTGTTGCACTGTGAGGGCAGAGCCGATGCTGCGTTCACATGTGATAGCGTGAGAGAACGGCTCGCAGATGACTCTGGCAGCCGGTCCTGCAGCAGCCCCCAAGAACGTGGAAACAAAACTTTACACGGGATTAGGAGGAGGAGGAGGATGACAGCAAACCCACTGTGGTGTTTTAGTTATGGATTTCACTGGAATACAAGAACAAACACTCATTTTTAAGATTTTACCAAACACAGCTTGTCTCTGTTTAGCGTCTGCGTGCTAGGCCCGGCTAATCCCAGCCTGGTATTTATCTCGTCACGTAATGGACCCTGAAATGGAAAATGCTTTTCTTTCCGCTTCTCGCCCGACGCTTTCACATTCCAGGCCTGATAACTTCACCGCGCTGCACCATTGGGGGGGGGGGTCGCGCTAAATAAAAGGCATCTCCTCTGAAGATCAGGAGCAATGGCCCCAGCGTAGCTTCTGGACATTTCATGCTCCACTCTGCTGCAGAATATTAAAGGGCGCCAAACGCTTGCAGGAAGTTGAAAGAGGAGCCGGCGGCGCAGACAAATGTCATGTGTCTGATGGAAGCGGCGGGGAGGGGGGAGTCGCAGGTGTCAGACAGATATGACACACGTCTGTTTGGAGCGGGCTGATAAGATAGATGTCACCGCCACCGTCAGCTTCTTTCATCTGCACCGGCTCTGTTAGAAGCCCGATCGCCGCGCCGCCATTACGCCGCCAAGGTCGCCTTTCAATGTCAAAAACGCGTCCCAAGCGTAGCTTAAGTGGCAGCTCCAGTCATTTGTGTGGAGGAGGTCGCACCGGCGGCTGCGGCCCCCAACCCTCCACTTTCTGCAGAGGAACCCAGATCAAACTGGAACCGGCGCAGATGAAGAGTGGGAACGCCATGGAGGACTGGCTTAACTGGCCTCCTTTAATTAAGCAGGATGAAGGAAGAGACACGCAGCTGGAATAGCTGTGGGACACAAATCTGACGCAAATATATGTTTAATCCTTCTGTGTGCTATAGATATCCATAAAGCTGAGGCTATTAAAAGCCAAGGAAAGTAATTATGGATTCAATAATTACTGCTTTAGCCTTGTCGATAGCTTTGACGAGCAGTAGTCTGTAATTAACATCCTAATCCTCACAGCAAACACAGGTTAGATTAAGTCCAGTGGAAACTAATGTGTCGACTGAATTAAGTTTATTGATTAGAAATGGTCTCAACACAACAAACTGTTAAATTGTTCCTCCGCTGCAGCAAATAGTTCCTTTTTTTTTTTTCTAAGTCAAGAAAATTAAAGATGCCTGAGAGCCTCGATTTGCTTTGATTGATGCTTTGAATTTTTGGTTTTTCTTTTTGTCCCATGAAGCGAACTGATAATAATTTGGAGAACTTGTGATGTCGTGATAGCTGCTGCTAATAAAGCTGTGTGAGTCCCGCTGAAGGCTGAATGCTTCCGGAAGGATCATCTGCCTAACACACACTGTGGAAGAGTGATGGAACCTCAAATTAAGATGATATGTTCTTCAGGGGCCCCTCGGGTTGAGTTTGGACTCAGATCACAGCCTCTCTGTCGGGATTGAAAATGAATCCATGCTGGCCCGACGTCAACCTCACTGAACTCTGAGCTGTTGTTACTGTGACTGAGAGGCTGCAGAACAACAGCGATGGCTTCCGTATTCCATTAATCAGCCGTTCCTGCTCTCCTCCCATCATCAGCTGATCATCCAGACACTCATCTGTGGCCGTTGCTGCTCAGATATGAAGCTTTCATCATTCTGCCCCCGTCTAAAATGATCGGCCTCATCATCTCTTCGTTTCCTGGAACCCACCGAGCTCCATCAGCTCCAGCATCACCAGCCAGCCGAGGCCTTTTTCATGGCGTCTTGATCACAGCATCAGCTTGCAGAGCCACAACAGCAATGCTTAAAAAAAAAGAAAAGAAAAGGGTGAACAAATTCTGGAATAACAAAACTGAACACACTCCACCAGCGTAGAATAGTAACATCAAATGAAAACCTAAATAATTTTTGCAGCCACCCAACCACCCCCACACACTCACACACCCCCACACACATACCCACACCCCCCCACACACACCCACACACACAAACACACCCACACACACACACACACACACACACACCCACACACAAACACACACCCACACCCCCCCACACACACCCCCCACACACACACACCCACACAAACACACCCACACACACACACACAAACACACACACATGAGTGTGATTAAGATAAGATTGAATAAGAGCTGTAAGCCAGTTTAAAAAGACAGACGCTGACCTTTGGATTATTATTCCTCTGCTCATCTTTCACATCATCACATCCATTTATTCAATTACCGCACAGAGAAAAGAGGCTGTGTCTTTCTAACACGCTTCAGTATTTCACTTTAATTTCAGTCGGTCGCGCTGGAGAGGCATAAATGTGCAGCAGGGGTCAAATGTGGCTTTTATCTCTTTCAATTTCATGTCCGCTTCAAAGATTTACTTTTCGTTTCTCAGACCGTGACGTTCCGAGGCTCCGCACGCAGACCAGAGTCTCTGCTGCATTCGTCACGGGTGTGTGTGTGTGTGTGTGTGTGTGTGTGTGTGTGTGTGTGTGTGTGTGTGTGTGTGTGTGTGTGTGTGTGTGTGTGTGTGTGTGTGTGTGTGTGTTTGTGTGTGTGTGTGTGTGCTGAAGGAGGTCATGGAAGAAGGTATGGATTTCACGGAGGTGGAAGGTCAAAGGTCAAAGGTGAACCAGGCTTTAGCTGCTCCTGATCCAAACAGGCTTTGAACCTGCGGCTCCAGCATGCACGAAGCCTCTGCTGCTTTGGCAGCTTCACACTGTGGCAGCAGAAAAGTCTTTGTTCAACAGCTTGAATGATGAAAAAATCCAGTCATAATTGACTGTTTGGAGTAGATTTTTCATCTGATGGAGGTAAATCTAAAAATGGGAAGCAATGACATTCCCTGCAGAGATTCTTGTGGTTGTGTGGCCCACGCACGCTTGAATTATCTTTACCAAAGATTAATTGATTAATCCTGACACTTAAAATTATCAACTTCACATTCATTGGATTTCATTAATCCTTGTCCTACCTGCAGACCTGTGTGTGTGTATGTGTGTGTGTGTGTGTGTGTGTGTGTGTGTGTTTAATCCAGATTGATTGGATGTCACACTGCTAAATTATTACATTAGCTAACAATAATTCATCCCTCAGGTTTCCATGGAAACGTGGCAGACCATCGTACCTTTTCCAGGAGGACCTTTGCAACAACTCCCTCAAGGTGTCCTGCTGCGGCTGAGTGTGAGCGAGCAGGCCAGTAAAGTTTTCCGTGAGGCCACTGAGGTCTGAGACTGGGCGTTTCCTGTCACAGCGATGGCGGCGCCCAGCTCCCGCCTTTTCCCCAAAAAACAGCAACGCTGCTCCGTTAAATTCACTTGTGGAAACAATCTAAACGAGTCCATCAACCTTATCACACACACTGATATGACATTCATACACACACACACGGAAACCTCAGTACTCAAAGGAACACACAACCATACAGACAGGTGGTTCTCAGAGGCAAAACCCACTGTTCAGCAGTTTAAATGTCAAATCTGTCCATTGCACACACACACACACACGCACACACACACACACACACTTGTTAAACCAACTACTGTGAAATCTTGTGATCAGGGAATCTGTGCTGGAATTCCCCCAGGAACATACATTGTCTCCTACTGCTTCAGAGAGGTGCCTTTGATGTGCGCGCGCACACACACACACACACACACACACGCTCTGGGGGGTGTGAGCAGTTGTGATATCACTTAATGGACTCACATGGTCCACGTTAATCAGCTTTAGCTAAGCAGCTGCTAGGTCATCCATGAAGATTTAGTTCTGTTTTTGATTAATCCTCTGATTCTGACTTTTCTTTTGTAACCTGGAAACTCAAAACATTTTTATCACCTTCACAACACACAGCACCAGCAGCGACGGCCTTGCACCGTTATCATTGCATAAACTCCAACTATAAGAGCAGAGAGATTCATTTATTTTCTGCTGTTGTCCTTTCCAAAACGGAGGCTTGAGGATTTTAATGAGAAACACATGACTGTGCAGTCCTGGTCGGGATGACAGGACCTCTTGTTGAGGCAGCGCTCACACACACACACACACACACACACGGACACTTGGGCAAACAGACAATATGAGAAAAGTTTCCTAGGGTTTTTTTTGTCCATGGAGGGAAGCAAAGTTCTCCCAAGCTGAGTTCAGTGTTGACGAACAGTCAAACGAGCGGTGGACGGATACATCTGGTGAGACCACACACACGTCTGCGTCCATCCTCCGCTCTTCCACCGACCTGGGTGGAAAACATGATGATGGGAGAGGAAACGTGTCAAGCCCCTCCCAAAAAACAGTCAGCTTTCCTTTAGACAGAAATGTCCCTCTTTCTCCCTGCAGCAGGCTTCGCTTACACTCTAAACAACCGTGAACCGACTGTTGCTACAGCTACGCAATTTACTAAGTCTTCTGGTTTCTCTTTCTCACACTCGGTCAAAGTCTGCCTCTCAAAAGAAGCAGCAGAATTCTGAATCACCATGATGCTCTCAAAGCGACTGAGCGGAGGCAGCCTGACGTTTCTAAGTGGAAACAGCCAAACACGCCAACGACAGCGGATCCTCCCAGCTCCCCTGGAGCTGGAGTCATCGCCCCAACACCACAGAATGTTCTCAAAGCTCTCCTGATTCATTCAGCGTTCAATATTCCAACAGCTGTCGGGTTTGTTAGAAGGAAAAGCTGCAGATGAGTAATCTCTGTGCTCGTGAGCAGCTCAGCTTTGATCACATCAAAGCGCAGGTGGAAAGACAAAAAGAAAAACCCTTTTCAAAAGGTCGTCAGGGGTCAATTGTGATGGGAGGGAAGGGGATGTGTGTCCTCCCCACGTGCCAGTCAGGTCTGTGAGCAGGTGGAATTAAAAAAAAAAAGCAACCAGAGCCCATTTAAGAGCACTTTAAGGGAAAAGATTCAACCTCTGCCACGTTCACGGGCCCCTGCCCTGGCAGGAGGCTGCTGTCAACGTGCTCCCGTGTCTGCAGACTCGGTTTTAAGCAGCTTTAGGGGAATATTTTCCCATGTTTCAGATGACAGATGCGGATTTCCTGCTCTGATTGGCAGAGAAGAGTTGACTTCATCATGCTACGTCCTCAACTGTCTGCTGTGAAAAGCTCTTTATTCCAGCCTTTTGCTGGAGGGTTGCAGCAGCTGAGCAGCACATGCGCTCGGCTTTGATTTCCTCTCGCAGCAAATCGATGCCACCGCAGGCCTGAAATTGTGTATTCATGTGGAGAATATTTTGGCTTTTGGAGATTGAAGAGAGGATGATTGAAGAACCTCTACTTATGGTCGCGTCACAAGCTGTGTTTACGTGCACGCGGCTCTTTCCTCGTCTTTTTGCCCGTGACTTTGGCCCTGGATCAAAGTCGTCTCTGGTGCAGTGTGAGAGAGCAGGTCCCGACCCAGCCTCCCTAAATTCAGCCTCTCACACATCTTTCTTTCATTGCTGTTCATCCCCTCGTTTTATTTTGCTGCTGCAGGAGCGCAGGGTCACGTTTTTCCAACCCTCAAGTTGGGACTTTTCCTCTCACTTCCTCTCACTCTGTGAATGACAGCGACTGGAAAAAAAAAAAAAAAAAAAAAAAGCCGCCTCCCGAAGCTCCCGAGGCTGCTTTCATCTGCAGGTTGAAATTAATGGAGGACTGAGTGCTGCTCATATGTGGTTAATCCCACAAACTGCTGCCTGGACGGAGAGCAAACGGGAAGGTCTACTCCCATCTTCCCACTGAGGATGGGCGGGGGTGGGGGTGGGGGGGGTCATTCATAGTTTTGGAGAAATAATTTATCTTCCTTTGTATCAAAACCACTGAAAACCGTCTTTTCAGCAGCCGTGAACTGAGGTTTCGCAGCATCTTTGCTGTGACGACAAAAATCATATTTTCTGTTCAGAGCCACAGCAGATTCTGATGTGGATCCACATCAAGTGAAACCACATCAGACACACAAATATTGGCCTCTGCGCGCGCGCACACACACACACACACAGAGGCATTAGCCTCCTGCAATGTGTCATTTGGATTTAAAATAGCAGTTGATTAAAAGTAAAAAAAAGAAACTGGGATCTGAGCTGAGTCAGTGAGGGACAGATGGGTCAGAAGAGCCTGAAGAGTTCTGTGATTCACATTTTCACTGGTTTTAGTTTCTAGAGAGGATGAGTTTATTTTAAAGGAGGCATGACTCAAAACCAAAACACTGGGAATAAAACCGTGCACTATGAGCTCAACCAGGACAAACAAAACCAGAGACCAACAAGACCAGAGACCAACAACCAAACAGAAACAGGAGAACCCGCCTGGTTTTATAGGGGAAGGAGGGGACGGGACAACGAGGTGCAGCTGAGGGACATCAGCTGAGGGACGTCAGGTGAGGGACATCAGCTGAGGGACATCAGGTGAGGCTGCACAGGTGGCAACAATCAGGACAATCTGCATAGAAATGCAAGAAAGTTAAAAAAACAACAACAATTAAATTCACAAAAGTGACAGAATACCAAATGATTTCCACTTAAAGTGATGTGAAAGCAGAAGACATCATGAGGAAGCGAACAAAGACGCTCTGACAGTATTTAAATGATGTGAAATGAACCTGAAACAAATAAAAGCCGGCCACCTGTCACTGCTCTGAATAGTGAATTAATTCATTCTAAATGCTTCAGAGCGGAGGTTTGACGGGACTGTAGCTTTCCTGTGTGCCAGCTCAGGCTCGTGGGTCCGACCGGCTCCATTACAGCCGGAAATAATGGCCAGGAAATCTGTGTGGCCTGATAAACTCTCATTTAATAAGAGGAAAAGTGTTCACGCCGCTCACAAAAATAGGCACTGAACCCTAAGGCAGGAATAAATACTCTACATTTTTGATAAATTCTTCATTTTGAATGTTCCAAGTAACTGAAACCAAAGCCAGAGGGCTCTTTTAACGGTCTGGATGAATAACCATCATCTGTTCTCAGCAAACTCATGTGACCAGCTTGGAATTTTTGGAGGATTTTCCAACAGTCTTGTTCTCGGCTGAAGCATTCTGCAGCCCAGCAACTCCTCATCTTCTCTTCCTCTTCCACACTGGGTGGCTGCTTCTGCCATACATGAAGAAACAAACAGTTTAAAACAAAAATACCACATTAACAGTTTCAACTCAAAGGTGAATTACACCGAGAATCCCTTTTTTTTAATTCCTCACACACTTGAAGAGGTTTTTCAGCCTAGTTTTGACTCCTGAACTCAGTTTCATGTCGTTTCGGTGTTCGCTGGACGAACACGCTGGCTGGTGGCTCAAAAGAGATTATACAGCAGAGACAAACTGCACTTTATTAGAGAGGAGGCATTCCTTACATGTTTGGTGCATCTGGCAGTGTGTGTGTGTGTGTGTGTGTGTGTGTGTGTGTGTGTGTGTGTGTGTGTGTGTGTGTGTGTGTGTGTGTGTGCAGTTGGCAGCACTACACACACTCTGACATCACAGCCTTCCACATCTGTCCTGAGCTGTCCGACAGGCAGGATGGGGATCTTTTTAGTTTAAACAAAGCAGCCAACAGAAACTGGCCCATTTTGCTCATCATCTGCAGCCGTCAGACATTTCTTTCGCATCTTTAAACAACACTAACTTTACAGAATCATTTTATTCAAATGTTTGGTTTAAAAATCAAGTATAAAATAAATTATCAATGACTTGTATGAGATGTTTGTTGTTTTGGGCCACATGGACCTCACAGCTTCCGTGTTGTTATCCCCGCCCACACCGAGGGCAGCCATTGGTTGGAGCTGATGTGGCCCCGCCCACCGAAAGACCAGCCGGTTGATCGAAGTTGAGCCGCTCCGTGGGAGGTCACCGCTGGGGGACACAGATGGGACAGCTGCGCTCCTGGAAACACTGATCTCCTCTGTCCGTGGATGAACCTGTGAAAATACCCCCCCCCCCGGTCATGATGTGGAACCCCGCCGGTGGAGCTCCAAGCCCCCGAGCCGCCGCCGCCGCTGCTGCTGCCGCGGTCGCTTGTCTGCTTGTGACCGGGACACTTGTTGCTCATGTCGGGCACCCGATCAGCGGAGACCCGCCGGAGCCCCCCGCGGCTGCAGCGGCGAGCGGGAAAGTCTTTTCGGCATACTTCAGGAAGCTGAGCAGGGAGAGGAGAGCCATGCACGTCCCGCCCCGGAGGAGTTCAACCCCGGAGCCGGTGGAGCATCTGTCCCCGTCGGACCTGTTCATAGCGGTGAAAAGCACCCAGAGGTTCCACAGAGAGAGGCTGGAGCTGCTGCTGGACACATGGATCTCCAGGAGCGCGCAACAGGTGAGCACTGACGCAAGGAACCAACACTTTTATCCAAACTGCGTTATTTTTAAGTAAATGAACTTACTTGTGTAAAGTTTGAAACCAAGAAGCAGAAGAAAAAACGTGGACTTGATGTTCTTCCGCATTTTAATAATTCCATACATCAAAGTCAACCTGGTGCATTTAAATGAGCGTATACACTGCAAAGATGACAGTCACGTCATGTGACTTTAAATCTTCTTTAATGTTCATTTATCTCACACCTAAACACACACCGAAGCCCACAGGGGCACCACCCAGCTCATCGGTGGAGGTTCCCCGTCCTCCCGTCACAGTCACATGCCAGTTGTAACCCCCCCAGAACCCCCGCGCTGACTCCCTTTGATCCACCGCCGTAAACCAGAGATGGAGACCTTTGTAGTGTATGAGGGGGAGATCTGAGGGCCCACGGGCCCCTGTGTGTTGACACAATGCTGGCAGGGGGTCCGGGGGGGCGGAGATCCCTGGACGAGGGGGTCACACAGATTGTGGGGCCTGCTAACCCGCTGCAGACGGCACCTCTGCCCCCTCAGAGCTCTGTGCTTCTGTCTCTGTTGACGTGTAAATAAAGCTCAGCTGATGCGTGTCAGCGGGGCGCCGCTCTCACGCTCAGGTGGGTGAAACCTTACCTGTTTCCCAGACACGCCCCCAGGCCACCAGACTGCTGAGTCATGGAAAAGCCAGGGATCAGCGTTTAACCCGCACACAGACGCCTCGGGAGCTCGCCAGGTTTCTCACGGGAAGCTAAAAAGAGCAAACACACGCCAGCGCTCAGACACACACACACACACACACACACACACACACACCCAGGTGTGTCCTCAGAAACAGCTTCCATCCATCAAGCACCCCCCCAAGCACCACCCAGCTCGGCTCAAGTGTCCTCTGGTAGATGACACACACTCCTCCAGCAGGCCGGCTGCTCTCTGGGGGCTTAAGAGGCCGGAAAAACCCGCTGACGGACCCTCACAGCTGGCTGGCTGGTTTTTGCGCAGCCTCTTTTTTCCAGCCCCGGCCTGCGCCGCGGCCAGAGGCTACTTCAGGTTTACGCTGCAGCGGGAAGGTCGGCGGGGCCGGATGTGCGTCTGAGCCGAAATGCTGACATTTGAGAGCGGAGAGCTGAAAGGTTCCTCTGATCTTCTTGAGCGGAGCGCCTGCAGAAGTCCAGGAAGTATTGATCCGCCGATGCAAAGCGCGACATTTTGTCGACTCCAGGGACGCACACATGTGTCAACATTAGTTAAAATGACAGCCGTGGCGTCTCCATCAGGCCCATAGCTCCCTTTATCGGCAGTTTGGTGAAGAGGGGAGATGAGCGCGCACACACACACACACACACACATACGATGCTAACGCCACTGAAACCTGGTGGAATTATAGGCCTGGTGTCGGGGTGAGCGGTGACCCCGCCCCGTGACGGGTCAAAGCTGGTGAGCATGGCTGGATGTTGTGGTGGGTTTAATTTCAGTCAGAGCCATGAGAGCGTGTTTACACGCTGCTCCGAGTCTGCACCCAGGGCGTGTGTCTACTTCCTGTGGAAATTTGAAGGGCCTGCACGGCTGAGTGCGCTGCA
>BJFM01002616.1:5810-38799 GCA_016586285.1 Arothron firmamentum
CCCCCCCCCCCCCACACACACACACACACACACACACACACACCTCCTCTGGAGAACCTTAATAAACATATGGCGCAAGACCGTTAACTGTTTAGAATAAAAAGCGACCGAGAAGAAGGCACATAATAAAAACACAAAATATTGACCGCTTGGATGTAATTTATAGTAACGTGTGAGAAACTAGGTTCTGTGAGTGTAGATGCTGACGGACTTGTCTGCTTCAGCAGTTTTGTAATTGCGTGTCCAATATTGAGACATCCAAAGCATGTGGCTCCCTTCCAGAAAGTCGGAGGGGTTTAGTTGCTCTCTTTCGACAGATGATCAGCGGATCCGTTTTTACACAGCTGAATGCTAATCCAAAGGGATGGGTGAACGACTCTTTTAGACACTGTTAATGTTTATACATCTATATCGTTTAAAGAGATGAACATACGAATTGGAAATGGAATACTTCTCAGGCTGTTGACTGTGATCATGGAGGCATCAGGCTGTCAACATCAAACTTCCTGTTTCACTGTAAAACGCTCAGTCGCAGCCCTCTGTCACCACTAAGTTCTGCTGATTCACAATTGTTATCATCACAATATTGACAAAAGCTACTGGAGCAATGTGATAATACATGCCATAGCTTTTTTCTTAGCAGTATAGATATCAACAACAGTTTTACCCACCGGAAGTAATCGCAAACTACATTTATAGAACTGTGTTTTGTGTGTTGCATGTGCACATATTTAAAAAAAAAAAAAAAAAAAGGTAGTGGCATTTGCAGGTGGTGGAATGCTGATGATCTTTGTGAAAAAAGGCCAAGGGCAAACAGGACGTATCATCAACTGTGGTCAACCTCTCAGGCCACCAAAGCTTCCCGTGTAAGCCAGACAACTGTAAAGATATGTTTAACTAGTGCAGCAGCCCTCCAAGAACACTGAGAGACATGCTGAAACTTCAATCAAGCATTCCAGTGTAAGCCCTGCCCTCATTCTACAGCAGATCCTTATAGCTGTGATATTAATACCTCACAGGGCTCAGTATGAAAGACCCAAATGTAATTAAAATTACTTATTCAGGTCCCCCAATTAAGATAAAAGTGACAATAACTGTAACTGCAGATTTGTCATCCTTACAACAGAAGCAAACGAGATCCAGGTACAAAAAAATTAATTAAGATTTACCATGCAAATGTCTGTCTGACCTTTGGGGATCCACGAACTGAGCACAGCAGCTTGGTGGTGTATCCAACAGTGGCAGCACGGTCACTTAATGGAGTGGTAAACTTGGGTGCCTCAGAGAAGTCATGCTCGGGGTACTCTGGGGGCTTGTAGACAATACCTGTAGGCATGGGAAACAATTCAGAAACATATTTAATATGATGCACCTGCAGCAGAAAGTAGAAAGTTGAAGAGGCTGCTGCTGAAATGAGTAATACTCTGACAGAGTCACATTTCCAGCTACACGTCATGGCTATGCTGAACACTTAACTGAGCATATCTAAATCATTCACTCACACTAATTGTAACTTAAGCTTTACCTTGATGAAGGTAAATTTGATCTTCCCTGGCTCATACAGTAGCACGACCGCAGAAATGTCAAATAGTCAAATTATTAATGGTTGTCCTCCATAAATATCAGCCTCGGGTCCCTCAAAGCTGGCATTAGTTTCCTCTGGAAAGCTTTTGCCAATAGGGAACCGGCTAATTTTTACAATTGAGGGGGTTTCCAAATCCAACCATTAGTTCTGACTGAGTAAACACTACACACAAATTGATCTACTTTATAAAGAAAGGTACAAGTGCCAACTCCACAGCATTACAGCATTGACACAAAAAAATACTTACACATCAAAAAGGAAAGCTCTATTAGTGTTATCAGAGCCTCTTGAACTTTAAGTCATAGCTGAGCAGCAGCCAGGAGGGCTACCTACACACGCTGGAGTCTCACAGAACCTCATTAATCACCAGGGACCTGCCCCTGCAGATGCCAAGCCTCTACGCTTTTCTTCAGCTCAACAAAATGACTGGAAGCGATATTTGAAGGAGGTCACCTGTCTTCTGGATGGTTGCCACTTCTTTGGTGACAGCGCTGGTTTCGCTGGTGCCCACTTTGTTCTGAGAGAACACTCTGAAGCTGTACGTGTTGCCCATGATGAGATCCGAGATGGTGGCGTTGAGCCTGTGGTAGTTGTCCAGTACAGTGAACCACTCCTGCAGGTGGAGACACAACAGACAGACTCTTAGTTTTAATCATTATTTGATGTCATAAAACTGGATGAAACATTATGATTGACATCTGAACTCGGCTAACGATTGCGTGGGCAGCAGTACAGGCGGACACCTGACACCACCATGCTGCTACGGCATCTGGCCGGAATGATGTCGTTAGCTTTAGGTTACAGCACCAGAGTTCGTACCTGAATATCTGGCATACCTCTGTCTTTTTGTCAGCCTTCTGGATGGTGTATCCTGTGATTTCTGTGTTGCCGTTGTCCTTTGGTGGGGTCCATTCCAGAGCTGCGTTGAAGCCCCAAGCATCTACCAGCTTCATGCTGGCAGGAGGACCAGGCAGCTCTGAGGAGAGCAAATACTGCATTCATGCTAAAGTCAAATCGAAAGGCAACTTCAGCATAAATATGGGCCAGAAACGGTTTTTGGAATGTAATACACACACACACACACACACACACACACACACACACACACACACACACACACACACACACACACACACACACACACACACACACACACACACACACACACCATAACAGGCAGCAGCTGACAACAAACATGGTGGTGGCCAAAGGTACCGTAGTCAGAGGTGTGATATATGTTGACAAGTGCATTGGATTTCTGACACAGTGAATCATGGGTCTGTAATAAGCCAACATGCTCCCCCACCCACCTTCTATGCTTGACGGAGAGTAAACAAAGAGTTCTGTGTCTCACCCACTATCTGAAGAGTAATGGTGGCTTTGTCTTCTAGGCTGTCCACTTTAACAGTGATCTCATAAACACCCGAGTCCTCCCTCTGAGAGCTGCGGATGAACAGGATGCTGTCCTTGTCGCTGTTCCTGATGTTTACCCTCTTTGGATCTATGGGCTGACCATCTTTAAGCCAGGACACCGCTGGCTTTGGCTTTCCCTGGAGCACGGGAAATGTTACATTTTAGTTTCTCCAGAGCTGTTACTACATTTGTGGACTTTGCAGTTTGTGTGTGTGTGTGTGTGTGTGTGTGTGTGTGTGTGTATACTGCTTACAAGAAAAGGGATGACAAGGTTGATCTGCTCTCCAACCTGCTTGACAAAACGGGCTCTGAGGGCACGGGGCATTCGGATCTTGGGACGGTCTGAAAACACAAAAAAAAGAGGTCAAGGTATCTTACTGTCTGCCATATGAATCATTTGTGTTGTGTACATTTCACACCTAAATATATTTTCCTTGACGAAACCACTGGCTACCATTATTCACCACGTGCAATGTGCCAAAGAGTCCGGTCGGATTTCCAGGTCAGGGAGGCCTAAATAGACCGACCAGCAAAGAAAAGCTGACAAGAGAACATGTTGACAAGAGCTAAAATTATCCTCCAAATATAGTGATTAAAAGTCTTATTGTTGAATCAAGGTCTGACAGGTTTGACTGTGAGCATAGTATTTTCCAGAACATGAAACTGTGCCGCTTCTGATATCAGTACTAAATCCTTTCTCTTTTCAAGGATTGACACCCCCCCCTCCAAAATAATACATTTTTACATGAATAAATGAAGACAAAGCTATTGTTTGGAAGCTTATCCTATCTTCTGAGATGACTGCGACTGGGAAAAGTGATTTCAGGAAAACTTCAGGTCAAAAATCTACACAACAGCCTTTTCTGTGCAAAGAAATATATATGGAAAAGAGAGCTAAAGAAGGAGAAGATGGGGTACAGTAACTGGGTAGAGAGGAGCAAACGAGGGGGACCCTGCAATCGGCAGCTCTTGAAATAGCAATAACACGTGTTTCCTCATGTCCTGTGCAAAGAAGCAGCAGGAAATATGTCATCACTTTCAGTTACTTAAAAACATCAAGTTAAGCCTAGCAGACTCATCAACTCTGAAAACTGTCAGACGCTCCGTGGAGTTTTTTCATCAATAACACAAAGTTTTTCTTTAAAAGCTCTTCATTAATGCTGCCACGGAACTGCAAAATCAAATACTGGAAAATTTAACAGGATAACAACACTTTAGGGATAACTACCGGCACTTTGATTCAAAATGAATAACTTTGAAATAACATTGCACCACCTGGAAGCCATGACTAATGAAATATGTTTAAATAGCACTGCAGTTGTGCCACTACTATGCTGAATGGATACTTCCAGAACAGGTGCCAAGTATCAAGCAGTATTACAGCACTGACCAATACAAATGCCTCAGCCACCTCCCTTCTCCCCAATTCACTGGAAATTTAACACATTCACCTTCTCGCTCTCCCCCATGTAACCTGGTTTGTTGTCTCATTTGTCCCACTGTCCTCATCCTAACATTTGTCACCACAACACTGCTGAGATCCGGCCACTGGACCCATCATTCCCCACAAGGATCAGATCTGCCTCCAGATTTGGCTCAAACGTTAATCCGCGCTAATCAGCACACTTCCCGGCAATGCCCCGAAGTGATGCTAGCATTACAGTAACCAGCGATCCACACGTGTTTCTGCAAACAATCCGTAATCTGCCTTTGTCTCTGGATAAAGTGTCTATGTGGGGGGGCTTTTGGTGTGTTTAGGGACAGTATGTCTTCATCAGAAGCTCCTATTTGTTGATGGGTGTCTGGTACAGGTGACGTGCAATTGGTGCAATTGCCTCACATCTGATTTTACCCCCAACAAGTCACCCAGAATCCGTTAATTAGGCTCATATTACATTCCTGTCAGCTGACAAGCAACTCTGGCTGCACAGGCGCATTACTCCATTAGGGCTTCGTGTGACAGTAGCACTGTTTGGAACTGTGAGCAGCAAATGTAAAAGGGAAGTTAGCAAAATGTGTAAGTATGATGTGTGTGATGTGAGGGAAGGTTAAGGTAAATGCAACATTTTTTTTTTTTTTAACACTTTTGATGTGACACAAACCACTTATAATGTTCAATGCCTGGTGGAAACCAGAATCAAAGCTGACATTGAATTCCAAACCCGCTTTGATTTTTTTTCACCTATTCTTATATACTTATATGACAAAATTCTTAACTTCTAATTGAAATAAAATATAATAAGGCCTAAATAAGACATTTATTTAATTTTAAACTGATTAAAATAATGACTACAATATAGCTGCTTATATATCGGCTACTTTGAAAATATAATAATAGGACCTAATTCGATGCTCTAAATATGGTAACAGATGCACAGTAACAAGCACAGCCTCATTAGGTTGTACCTGTGCCAGACATCAGCTCAATAACCGCCACTATGCAGTCTGCAAACGGGAGCAGGTGACGGTGAGATGGCAGCGACAGCGATGAAGTCAGACTTTTTTTTTTAGCATAAACTTTTAAGGTAAAGCCAACAAGACACTGAAGGGCCGTAAACAACAAACATGTATGAAAAGAACAATTTTGGAATAGAGTCTCAGCTCTGTATTGTTTGTCAAACCCATAGTTAAGGCTGAGTTGCCGTACAAGTGTAAGATTGATGTACAACTAATGAAAGGGCTTTTCAGCACCTGTGTGATATATGTGCAGACGTTGTGCTGTTCATTTGAGTCACTGGCAGTTAATACCGCTGCGACCCCGCACCCCTCCCTTCCTGGGTGGAACATGAGTATTTTAAGGCTAGGTCATCACTTACACCGAACAGAGGAGCTGCTCATGAAGAGGTCAGAGGCAAATATTTAAAAGCTGTTTCACACCAGAGACGACACCTCACGCTGGGGCTTTTTTTTTTTTTTTCAGTTTCTTGCTACTATTGTGTGTAAACCCAAGTTGTTGAGAACTCCAGGAATAATGAGCTTGAATTTGTGCAGCGTCGTCTGGCTGAGAGAATTAGCTGTTTGGCAGCTACTCACCAACAATCTCGCGGATTGGCACAGGACCAGAGAGCGAACCGGGTTCACTGCGGCCACCAGGGTTTATGGCCACCACACGTACACGCAGCAGGTCCCCGGCTGTCAGATTCTTAATGCAGTAGCGGTTGCTTGGGGTCAGGTCCTCGTTAGCAGCGATCCAGTCTGTTGCTGGAGAAACAAAGAGGGTTTGTGTGTGTGTGTGAAAAAGTCCATTTTAGTGCACAATTCACTAAAATTCATCCTAGCTAAATGAGGTTAGATGTTTGAATATTCATTTCTTTCTCTACAGTGGAGCCAAACATCACTTGATAAGTGGTTATTGCCTGTTGACACGTTTACAAACAAGCCTCCACTAAAGAGTCCTCTTTGGCCACCATAATGAAATCTCAGAAGCCATGCTGTCATCTAAGCAAACGGGCAAAGCTAAAAGTGGTCTCAGGAGATACAGTGACATGCTGCCTGCCGTATACGGCCCGAATGCAGTCATGAATCTATCTGCCCTGTGACACTACTGTGGGGACAGGTGCAAACACACACACATACACACACACACACACACACACACACACACACACACGCCACTTACTCCCATCCTTGCAGTACTCGATGACGTATCCATCGAGGCCGGAGTCTCCGATGGTCTCTGGTGTCTTCCATTTAATGGTGAGGCTGGACTCATTCACATCGTCGACGGAGACGTTCTGGGGAGCGCTGGTGGGGGCTGAAGGAGGTCAAAAGGTTTCAGTTAAATGAAAAGCACAAAACACAAGAAATATGCAGCTTTTTGATAATCAATTGTGTGAGGATGATACATAGCTTCTAAAATGTAACTGACTATCTTTTTCTATCCCTGGCACACATTTCTGTCATTAAAAGGGTAATTATTGAAGTTACCTGCAGGAGGAGGGGGTGTGGGTGCCTTCGGTGGCTCCTCAACTGGAGCAGATTCCACTGGCGCAGCTAGCATAAAAAAAAAATTAGCTGTTAATGAAAGAAATACTAACACAAGTCATACATTACAAAGACATTACAAAGAATATCCAAGGCTATTTCTCATTTTGAAAAGGCTATCTGCACATTGAAGCACAGACATGATGGATTCCATCGTTGGGCATCATTCTTTGCTTGGTGTTTGTCGTGTGGTGGTTTACCGTCTGCTGGAGCATCTCCAGCTGGAGCAGCAGCACCTTCTTCTGCAGCAGGCGTCACCGCTAGGATAAATTCCAACAGGAAAGGCCATTAGCGACCTGCTGCTGAGACGATAATCTGTTCAATTTGATCCCTCACAATATTGGAACTCATTCGCATGATGTTGACAGAAGATATGCAGATATGTAAGTGATGCACCCCATGAAGTGAGGAATCAGAAAGGCTTCAGAGAAAAGATTCAGTATGCTTCAGGTATGAAGCAAACCTGGGTCAGTGACATGGATAACGATCAAATACTGTGGGGCTAGGGGTAATAGGTGAAAGAATACAGACATAAATACATGAATAATACGTTCAGAATATTCATTTTGTATGATTTAGAACTGTGACGTTAAATGCAGCAATATAAGAAAGTGAGGGACGAACGTAATTAACAGTTAAGCTCTCTAAATAAGCCTCACTTATCGAGCAGGTCCCCACCTGGAGCGCTTCCATCAGCAGCCAGGGCCTCCTCTGCAGGGGCTGCCTCTCCCCCGGGAGCGGGACATGCGTCGCTGAGCGGCGGCTGGGCTGGAGCAGCTTCAGCGTGGGCGGCCTCTGCATGTGGAGACTCCGCTGGTGGAGCCTCGACAGGAGCTGGTTCGGGCTCCGGGGCGGGCTCCGGCGCCTTTTTGACAGCCTTCTTTGCAGGAGACTTCTTGATGGGAGCAGGTTTGCTTGGCATGGTGCTGACTGTCCTCCAGGTTATAGGAGACAGACTGGCCTCGTCATATATATAGCGTGAGGTGCGGTGGGCTGGTGGACAGCTCCTCCCCACCCAATCACATGCTTATTTCAATAATAAATGTTTTCAGCCCTGCTTTAACTATTTCAACATTTTGAAAATTTTCTTTGGTGCATTAATGAACACTTTAAATTTCCCATGTTCGTACAAAAACGTTTTTTTAAGAGATAAATAAAAAATGTATCGATTAAAATTTAAATGGTTAAACAGAGACTTTTTTTATTTAAAAAAAAAAGGCAATACCAAAAGACAATTGAAAGTGATGCTATCTTGTTCTTTATAGGGCCCCCTGACCTGTCTGGCCTCTGAGACCGCCACCCCAACACTATACTCCTCAGCCATCAACCCACCCTCACACACACACACACACACACACACACACACACACACACACACACACACACCCACACACACACACACACACACACACACACACACACACACACACACACACACACACACACACCATGTCCTCAGCAAAGTGCATTAAAGTTCAAGGTGTGTGAAAGTTGAGCTTATATAGCATACTTGTTCAGAAAATATTTGTTTCTGTTATTGAATGGTATGAAAAGTCTTAACATGCAATATTAATCTCACAAGTCCCTGTATTCTGAAGAGACAGAAAAGGTCAGTTGAGGTCTGAGTATTCACTCCAAGTCCACATGAGAACATGTTCGCCAGCCTCAGTTCCCATTAAAAAAGGTGTCAAAGTCATCCCCTTTTGTAGTCTCGGTGCTAAGCATATGACTGCATGGCTGAATGCCACACCTCATGCCATCATGCAGAGAAATAAACTCATGGAGTCAAGAAGGAGACGAAGATCTTGCAGCAGCAAGAGGCTCCTCTAATGGTAACCGAATAGAGCAGAGACAGGAAGTGATGTGAAAAAGATGGCATGATTTTATTGTGTCCATCGCTCAATGTTAGACATGGAATTTGTTGTAGTTATAGACATGCCACACAACCGTCACCAGCCGCCCTACTCTCCTAAATCCAAGTGCTGCTTCCTCCAGCAGGAAGACAATAAAACTTCAACAATGCCTGATTTCTGCATACCGAGGCCATAAAACTTCTCTCAGTTCTTTACACTTTGATTGTTGTCACAGATGCACTATTTACAGTGTTTACAACAGTGATGTCATGTACAAAAGAGGAAAAAACATATACAAATATCTTTATAAGAAAAAGAAAGAAAAGTCTGCTCTTAAAAACAACTTAAAAAGAGAAAGATATCCAGTTATTTAAAAAAAAAATCTCTCTCTTGGTAAGGTTAAGTGTGGTCGGTAGGTCCAATGAAGTAAAACTTTGGGAAACACATCAGGGACACATATGTTCACGTTTCCATTTCCATACAAACGTCTGCTCCTACTTCTCCAGACACTCAGGTGAGTACTCAAAGATCTTCGAAATCTTTCTTGTAAAAATGTGTCGCACAAGCAGCAAGGTCATGATACACATTCTCATCTACTGCACATTTGACTGACAAACACGTCCTTTACTACCAAGACAAAAAGCTGGAGGTCACCCCTCCTGAACCTGGTATCGAGGTGGCGACTTTAAAGCGACATCAGAGTAGGCAGGAGGGAGTGATGACATTTCCCCCAGAATTGAGGCCCCAGCGTGGAAATTCAAAGCAGCTCACGGCAACTGTAGGCCAAATTGTGTTTTAGGCACAGATAGACGTAGGCATCATGTCTCTACTCTACACTAGCACCTTGTGGAAAAAAAAGAACATCCCTTCAGAAATAGCATTCTGAGGTATTTTAAAACCTCTAGTCTCTCCTCTCGTATGAGTCATTCCTGATTTCCTTCTGACCACAAGAACAGGGTGTCAAATTATCTGCAATAAACACTCTGCAATCTAACTGCAAATGAATGGAAACTGTTTTTATCTGCTGGGGGAAAAAAACATGTGCTGTCACAGATATAAAATGCAATGAGCAATGAAGTATTTTACAGATTCTAGTTTGTTTCATCAACAATCTTCAGTTTTCTGATGTGTGGTGAGGAACAAGATGACAAAAGTGTCTCACTGTCTGAAAAAGGAATATCTGTAGCTGATGCATACAGACGACTGGTGAAGAATACAGTATAAAACCCTATAAAATCAACAATTTTCAAAGGTGTATTGGCATCTGTTATAATTGATTTGTGTGTTTCAAAACCACTCACCAGTATAAGTATCTATATACATGAGCTTTTAATTCTTTTTTGAGATTATGAGGAGCAGAGTGATTATTTCTTTGTTTATGATATATTAATGTAAGAAAGTAGCAGCACTGATCTGATTTTGTTCATGACCCCACCTGAACCAATTCATTATTGAACCATGCAGTTTAACAAGATTTGCACTGAAAGGAACTGGAAGACATTCAAAGCCACTTCCAAAGTTGTTTTGCACTCTGTACTAAGCATGTTTGAGAAGTCAGAAGACAGCACCGAGGCAGAAAACAAACAAATGCTGCCATCTACAGGAGTGATAAGTGAACTACATGATTTGGCCAACGTCATCCCCAATTGATTCACAGTCACGGACACAGTCTCCTAAAATCTAGATGACCAGTAGAAAATAAAGTGCATTTTTGTCTGTTGAGTAACAATCCCTAGCTAATCACATTGGACACGAAATCCACTGTGAGCACAAACAAAGGGGGAAAATGTGGAGTCAGCACCAACGGAAACAGTAAAAGTTGTGGTACCCATTATCAAAAAGGGTTGGTCATGATCAGTAGGGTTATAGGCAATATTTTGCATCATACTATTATGGTTACCATGCATCTGCAGATGTAGCGACTACCCATCTGGTCCCAGGGTCAAAAAAAGAGACGATTCCTTCCCTGACAAGAAAACCACTGCTTACACTGAAAGAAGTTTGTCCATCCAAACCTGTGACTGCAGGGCAGAGAAAGCCTATCATCCATAGGCCTTCTAATTGGTCTTTCCTTACTGTTAGCAATGTAGCTGCTCACTGAGCACGTGGTTACACACTGAGTCTGTAACGTCTTATTGGGTCAGACGTAATAGCTCCAGAGCTTGACTAAAAGGGGCATCAGAATGTTGCCTGAAGGGTGGGATCCAGACAGCCCTCTCTTTCTGGAGATTCAATGTAGTTGGCTGACTCCTGGAGCTTCAGCAGCATGGCCATCTGGGTAACATGCAAAGAAAAGTTAAATGACCTAGGCTAAGAATGAAACACTTGGTTATAAAGCATTATAAAAACTGTTATTTGGTTAATTTTGTTATCCGTCATACCTTTTTCTTCTGAGATTATTAGCAAATATTAAAAGTTTATGATGCTAGTTTTAATGTTCTGTTTTCAGACTGGTCATGCACTGTTTAACACGATGACCTCACAGTCACTTATTCTCCGTGCCCTTAAATCATTCCCTCCTCCATATTCATCTCGTCACTCTCACCAGTGGGTCTGACTCCAGAGTGCTGGGTGGGGGTGTATCTTTGGGAGGCTTCTTCTCCTCACTCAGTGGACCTACGCTAGGTGGAGGTAGGTGAAAGAGCCTTGACTGGTCTTGTTGTGCATTGGGCCAAGGAAGGGTCCCTCTCACCCATTCCACTGGGTCCTCCCAGACCGCCTTCTGACCATGGACCTGAAAGACATTTAGAGAAAATGTGATTACATTAAATTAACAACTTTTTTAGTACTAATTTTACACTTTGGAGAGCAGTGTTCACCTTGATGCCATCTTTGGCTCCCTCCTGTAGGTATGGTATGATTGAGTGGTTCCACAGGTCGATGAACCACGGCCTGAACTCTGCAACTGACACTGGGCATGACAAGAAGAAGCAGGGACCTAATGGAGACAAAAATGCCACACTAAGAAAATACACTCCCCCAGAACTGGTCACATCCTGGTACTGCCATGTTTCTCACCTATGAGAAAGTCTGAAGTGCTATACTTCTCCAGGAAAGTGTGGAGATGGTACCAAAGCTGGGGTACCCAGTCAAGTAAACGCAGGAGAGCCTGGTGGTGTGCCGAATCCCGCTCCTTCCCTTGGTGGGCTTCCACCGCTTTACGATGCAGGTACCTCAGCAGGAACCCATTTGCTGGTTCCACGTTGTTGGAGAATGTCAACATCCTGTCATAACAGTGCAGAAAAGTTCATTAGATTCAAGCTTCTTAGCTGTCTTAAAAATGTAACAAAAAACAAAAAGAAAAAACTTTCATCGTTTGATATAGGAGACTTGTTTTGTTTTTAAGCTATAACTAAAAGAGAAGCCAATCTAAACCTCTGGCTTTGTTGTACCTGAAGCTAAGGTGCAATCCGTGGTTAGATGTCATCTTAACAGGCTGATTGGTTGTTCCAACGATGTAAGGGCTGGAAAAAAGAGAGGACAAAATGATGTACTTGCAAAACCAAATCATATGATAACTGTCTGGGGGGACATCAAAGCTGCATGAAGTGACTCACCATTTGTGATACTTGCAGGTGAGCGCCCCATTAACAAGCTCAGTGACGGCTCCCGTGTCACTAATGTCGTCTATTATAACAACCAGAGGCAGCTCTCCTCCGCTTTCTCTGTCAATTTGGTTTGCCAGGTCAGAAAGATACAGCTGCAACTCCTGTAAAAGAAAAAAGGGAATTCAATTTTTGCTGAGAAGCAGGAACAAACAGAGACCATGGAACAGTGATGTCACTAAATCGCGCCTTCTATCCAGTCAGAGCAGGATCACCCCTTGGATGCCCCCCGACAGAAGATCAGATAACCCCCTTTGTGCAAAAGGGCTTACCTTTTGTGACTGGTGATGCATGTTGAAGGTGACAGCCGCGCCACGACCTAGGACGCACGGCTCATGGTCAACTTCCTCGGAGTCAGTTCTGCTACGCTCGAGTAGGTAACGGGCCAGGCGGTGAGCCAGGTAGGTCTTTCCAGTCCCGCTGGGTCCGGACAGAACCAGGCGCTTGTGCTTCAGCAGCAAGCTGATGTAGTGCAGCATCATTGGCTTTGGAATCATCGTCTCGAACACCAGCGAGTCAATGCATTTCTCTCTGATGCCTGAAGGGAGAAGAAGCATTTGACTGTTAGCCAGCACAACTGGTGCTAATTGGAGTCAGGACCGTGTGGCTTTAGAGCAATTTCCTAAACAATCGGCAAGATGCGTTTTACTGTAGTGCAAATACTCATCAGTACTTAAAGACTAATTAAATGAAAAAAGACATTAACCTTTCAAAGTAACAACTATCCGAGCTGAACCAGTGCAGAGACAACGGTGGGGCGAGAACTGAGGTTCAGCCCCTCCTATCACCCTCTGCCCCTCCTGGCTGAGCTGGTACATGTGCAGCGAATCACAGGACAAACCCAGACTGGCGGTCGGATCCACTTGGCTAAGGTAATCCTGGAGAGAAAAGATGCATCAAACAATGCTCCTTAATAAGCCTCCTAAAAACAGCTGATTTACAGTATAAAATGCGCGTCCTGAATTTGTTGAACGAGAAGAAGCCCTGACATACCTTGAAGGTCTGTGCTATAAGAGTGTCGAGGGAGGCCCACTCAGTCCTGACACTAACCGGCACTGAGCCCAGGTAGAAATCCTGCTGCTTGGTGTCCTAAAAGAGAAAGAGTGGATGATCTTTCAAATAAAAGCTACTGACATTGTGTTAAACAGCTTTAAAGGCGTTTACCTCTGTTGGATCTCCAGTGCGGACCAGTATTCGCACACACAACTCATCCGGCTGGGAGGAAACACTTGACGTGTCAGTCGAAGACGTATCTGGATGGAGGGTTTCCAAGATTATTGATGAAACTTTGATACTTGCTGGTGTAAATCGGTGAAATTCCGCATTACCTGGATCTTTACTTGGATCTTTGCAGTCGTTCAAGCTGAGGCTGAACGACTTGGTAAGGGACATACTCATGGGCTGCCTCAGCGATGGCCCCAGGAGGGAGGACAGCCCTGAAGGCTGGGACGTGGAGGAGCTGGGACCAGAGGCGGGGAGGTTATTTCCTGTCTTCAAATGGTCATTCTCCGCCTTCAGGTTCTCCACTATGGACTAAAATGGACAGGTGATAAAGAACAACTCAGCTTTTGTCCAGCTATTACAACATCTCAACTATTTGCACTTAAACTTCTACCTTCTAATCAGATCTTCTGCTGAATATAAACAGGAAAACAAACCTGCATGTTGTTCATTGCATCTCGAAGCGTCTCCAGCTGATGTGCAGAGCCTAAAGCCTCCAGTCGTATATCCGTCAGCTCTCTCTCTTTCAGCCAGAGTTCTGTGCGCAGCTCTGAGACTGCAGTTTCCTCCTGTTCTGCCTCCTCTGTGGACTCCATGATCCTGGAGATGATTAGGAGGATTGAGAAGAACCTGACAACAGGACAACTAAACTGGCTCTTTCAATGCTGAGCTACCATTTTTATCCAGGTGTACGTGTACTCACACTGGGGACGTGCTCAGGGCTGAAGTTTTGAGGGATGATGACTGGTCTTCTCCACCTTCTTCCACCTCGTGAGGCATCTTTGGGGAACTAGGAGCTGAGGAGTCAGGGGTGGCAATTTCCTCGATGTCTGAGTACGTTTTGGAGCCTTTCTTGAGGCTGAACGCTTTGTTGAAGGAGCTTCTCAGCTATAGGGATAAAAAAGATTTAGATTTAAAGTTGAAAGACCAGACAGCCAAATCAATAGCACCGATGAGCAAAAACAGAGGGAAACTAAGGACCGCACTCAAAGAGAAAAAAGAGAAACCCAACATATTGTAAGTCAGGTTGTAGGTTCTCACCCAGCTCTTTTTCTTCTTTTTCTTGGCATCTTGGTCCTTCATGCTGCCCATACTGGACATACTTGTCAGACTGTTGAGGCTGGAGATGCTCTCGCACGAGTTCTGACGTTGAATTTGTAGGTCTGGTAATCAAGAGCAACCAATGTCAAAAGAGGCAAATGACAAATAAGGAAAGGCCAACCAGTGATTGTCCAACCTTTCATGTTTTCTGGGGTGTTCAAAGCTCCATGTATGACAGCCTGTGCTTCTTCATTCCTGGTCCTGAGAGCCTCAATGGTCTCCCTCAGCTCCATCAGCTCCGTGTCCTACAAGCACATGATGGGATAAGATCACTGATTTTTGTAAGAAGAGAAACTGCTCATTTTGACATAAATAAAAATAAACATGATCACAATGTACGACAAACAGTCGACAACAGCAGAGCTGTTCTGTGCTGCTGACTGAGTGTTAAAAGTCAATCCTGCTCTCCTCTAAATAGCAGCGCCTGGCCCATCTCTTTAAGGTTAAAGGGTATGTGCTTCGGGCTGAGCTGCACAGCTCAGTGAGCTGGCACAAACAACAAAGACTTTTTTTTTTCTGGAGGGGTCTAGACGGGCCTTTCAGAGGGAGCAGCAAGGCATGAAGAGCTGAGAGAGACTTGCATTTAGGCAGGCGCAGTGTGCACCGCCTCGGGCGCTGATCGATTCGCTTACACCAAAGCAGATACAAAAGCTGAAGAATGCAGGAATGTGATGTTTGATGTGAGCCCGTGTGCGAGCGTTTTGCACGTATCATTTAGCCTAAAGTAAATCAAACCCCAGCGATCCTGTTTTCTTCCCTCATTGCGCGGCTGCAGCCTGGGCCTCTAACCTACATTCAGCTCCTCAGGACAGACTGTAATCAAAGTCATCTCACTCTGTTAGCAGAGCGCTGCCTCACTTGGCTGGCTGCTCATGAGCTGGGCCTGCCGCTGGAATGCAGCTGGCGTACAGATTTGAGTGTGATTACCTTCTGTTCGTGGCTTACTGACAAACTCTGCAGTCGAGTTGTCATCAGCGTCAGGCTTTTCTCGAAGGCCGCCACCAGATTTGCCTTGTCGGAAAAGATGAAACACAACAATTAACTCGGCAACTGGTTTTAATTCAGTTTACCCGGGTTACATTAATAGCAACACTAAAAGCTCTAAAAGATCACACAGTCTTTTTTTTGCTGCAGAATTGTGCTTTTTTTGGAATTCCTTACACCTCATTAAAAACAGGAAAATTATTAATACAGCTTAGTAATAAATCAAGTACATAATCATAGCTACTTTCCTAACTAACAGTCACATTACAACCAAAATGCTGCAGTGTATATAATGTTTGATTGACAGATGCCATATAAAACTGCAGAGGCACATGTTGTGCTGCAGCCCCACTTGCTCCAACAGATTTGCTGACAGGGTTGCTTGTACAGAAATAGCCTTGTACTGTACTGCATTGCGCCTGAGCGTGAGGGTCTCTGCATGTGGGTGTAAGCTAAATGGCTTGGTGAGCAGTTCAGGGGGAGGTTAACATTATTCAGGCCTCCCATGGATAAGAAATATGCTGTGACTACACAGAAAAGATTTATGCCTGCTAAAGCTAAGAGTTTAGCCCGAGAAGAAGACAAGAAACAGTGTTTAGCCTCTGCAATAATTAGCATTAGCAGATCCTAAGACTGTATGTGCAGGATATAAACTATGCTGACGGTGTTTAGAGTAATATTGTCGCTTGTTAATGTCAATGCTTCGGTTTGCTTAAAATGGCAGTCTTTATTTCAATGATCAGAACTTTGTAAAAAGAAACAAATTCTGGGATGCTAACAGACATAAGGTACATACATTTGCTGTCAGTTGCATTGTCAGACTCGACACCTTCTCTTGGGATGATTCCAGCTCCCTTCTCAGTTTACGGATTTGCTAGAAGAACAACAAAAAAAACAAACACATATTACGCTTTATGTAACACAGGGGAATAAGGTGCGCAAACATTAATAAGGATGTGGTTCGGATGGTAAAAGGCTTGTTCTCTCAGAGGGGAGCTGCACGAATGTGATGAATGGAAGAACAGAAATGAGAGAGAGGAAAGAGCATCAAAGAAAGTGCTTACTTCTCCTTGAATTCTCTCTTCGGCCTTCGGAGGCAAGAGGAATAAAAGTCAAGACGTTAGCAAGACAAGAAGGGAAATAAAGAAAGAAAATGTTGGACAAACCAAGAGAAGGCTGCTTTCTAGTATGCACTATTGTGTGCACCCAGAGGAAAGTTTTATTGTGCAAACATCAACATACTTTTAAATATAAATACATTCTACACTTGTCTGTTCTGTTCTGAGCTGCAGCTGCCTGAGCCAGTGGGCTGCTCACACTCACCGAAGAATGACTTGAGGAAGCATTGGATGTCAGAGAGAGGACAGACCCACAAACTACAAAACATAAAGAAAAACAACATTAACATTTGCTACATTTTCACATCTATATTTCTTTCATCAACCACTGATGTCCAGAATCTAGATAAATACACCTGACTAAATTGAAGAGGTGCACGTACAGGATCTGCAAATTTAAGATTTACCCTCGTCTGAATCCTTGTCCCTGAAGGAACCAGAGCGAACCATGCCCATGCTGCGTGGGCGCTCAGACAGCGACAGTGTGCTGCCCAGGGGAGAAGCTCCGTACAGCTCCAGTGAAGCGTCTTGAGTCGGGATGCTGTTGGACCGAGTCATTCTTGGAGGTCCACCAACAGGGCTGGGTACTACAAAGAAAACAGAGAGATTGATGTTCTGAGTGTTAAAATTTAAGGAAAAAAAGAAACAAGTATGCATGAGTACTCACCCATACATGTCTTAGAGGTGCGGGGAAGAGAGGTGGGTGAGGATAGCGGGAGGGTCAGTGAGTCGGTCATAGTCAGGATTGCATGAGAGTGTCTCCTCTCTCCTTTCTCTTTCACTTCGTCCTCCACCTGTGAGGCACCACTGAAAGTATACGAGTACTCCAAAAGGTTAGAAAATCTGTGCAGAGCAAAAGTCTTTGTCCCAACATGATTACAAATACTGATTTTAAGGGGATTAAATGGGGGGTTGGAATACTGTCAAGCAGAATGAGGATTAAAACAACCAATCATTCATTATCAGTGAGATCTTTGCCTGTCTGCAGCTAAAGGACTGGGGCTAAACTGCACCAATCTCATAGATAAGACTCTGCATGTGGGTGTGTGCGTGTGTGCTTTCTCATACCTTAAACCTTTCTTTGGCAGCGTATTTCTGTCTCTCTGAGAACTGAGGAGATTAAACAATGTCATTATTTAAGCAGGGTGCAGGGAGTTATTAATCTCTCCAGAAGCAACAGTGGGCACAGAAAGGCAGCAGAAAGCTGCTGTCAGCCACTAATTATCCCTTTTTTTCATGGTGGCCAATGCAACATACGATAAGTACCGTAAGCCTAAATTACTCTGAAACTTTGAGAGTACTTATTAAATATCACTTGTAGCTTTCACATTGAGTAATGTTCAGTCCTTTGGGTGATATAATTTTAATAATTTTTAATAATCAAACAGATCTGGTTCTGCATCTGAAGGACAGCAGTGCAAAAGAAAGTCACTGAAAACTGATGCAATTCCTAAAACTACCAGTAGGCGGAGGAATACATCAAGATAATAGGACAAACAGCTGCTTGCACACAATGAGGTGATTTTTTTTCTTTACCAAAGTGATATATTATTATATTATATTTTCATTCCCCCCAGGAAAATTAAATCTTACCTGTCTATGACAGACAACGAAGCTTTACTTCCAGAGCTCCAGCTGCTGGGACTGTCTCTATCCACTTGTCTGTCCTTGTTTCGGGACTCGGTGGCAGTATAACCCCTCATCAAATCCTCCCTATCTGAGTCTCGGGGCTCTCGGGCCAGACTCATCTGGAGGGGTAGAGACTCCATGCTGCGATGCATCCCAATCAAACGAGGGTGGAGCAAGGGAGAAGTATTTCCTTGGCTCCCTTCAACCCCAAGAGAAGATACCTGCCTGGGCCCTAACCCACTCCCGGTCCCGCTCCTGGTCAGATAGGGTGCATCAGAGTTGCCCACTGAGCTGGCCAGGTCCTGGAGTTTAGAGTATGGAGGAATCTTAGGCGGTAGGGAATCGTGAAGTCCCATTTCCAGACTGTTGGAGTTTAGCTTGTCAAGTTGGACCATGGATGGAGGTTTTGCCAGGCTGCGCACACCAGGTAACCTACAGACAAAGGCAGACAGTATTCAGGTTAGTATTCCTTCTTAGGTTGGTGTCACATCTGTGAGTGATGAGAAGCACACGTGTACAGTATGTTTTAGATACACAAACCACAGTACCTGTTCATGTTGGGTGAGGGCATGTCGGAACACTTGCCACTGCTGGGAGGTCTGAGACCCTGCAGCTTCCCTCCATTTTCTGAGGGCGTCTGTGCTGGGCTTGCCTTCACAGAACCACTTCCACATTCAGAGTCCGACACCACAGCTTTAGCTTTGGCTCTTTCTTTCTCTTTCTCTCGGTCTGTCTGATTGACAGGACCGGGACTTGGGATCCCACGACCCACTCCTTTGCTCGAACCTGTACCAGAACCCAGTCCCGAAGCCGGCTCTTTGAGTCTTGAACCCTGAGGTGCTGTGGAGGAAGGTTTCACCGGCGCTGAGCCTGCATCCATGGTTGTGCTCATCGGGCGGGCCGAGCTTGGTCGGGTAAGAGTCAACGCACTGGTCTTTGCTGGGCGAGGCAAAGACCGGTACTGGAGAGATGTCCTAGCATTTGGAGACAGGAAACCACTCTGGTCCGTGTTTGGAACGTCTAGGCTCGTCTTGCGTCCACCACCCCCACCGCCAGCTCCAGGCTTGACAGGAATACCTGACGTTTTGGGTGTCTTCCCCACAGTAGCAGAGCCGCAGGGTATGGAGCTACCACCAGTGCTTATTACGGTGGGCATACTGACGTTACTCGTGCTGTTGCTAGTAGCCGTGTTGGGTTTCTTAAAACCAAAGTTTCCACCTGTCGATGGCCGGACCAGACCAGAAGGGGGTTTGCGTTGCTCACCAGCACCAAGGCCGTTTTTGTGATCTTTCCCGGCATCTGAAGAGGAACGCTGAAGACCAGAGGCCTTCACTGCTAACCGAGACTTATCGACCGGCTTGCTGTCTGTCTTCACTGTACCTGAAAGGTTAGCAGAGGCAAAAGGGGGAAAATGTCAGGGATGAGTTGCTTAAAAAGTTCAAATACTGAGCAGTGAGTTAGCGAGTGAGACTTGACTGTGGTATCTTATCTGACCACCTACATGGTCTGACTGTCTGCTGATTAAAACACATCCCTGTCTGAGCAGACTGTGTAAACTAGACTCTGTCATCTTCATCCTCTCACTTGCACACACACACACACACACAAACACACACACACACACACACACACACTGACAATGTTATCATGTGACTCTTCTTTTCCATCCTGGTGAACTATAAGATTCTCTCTCTAGTTTTCCAGTAAGCGCACATCTGTATGTCACAGAGTTGAACGTGCAGCGTGGCAGTGGAAAACTGGAGTTGAAATTAGCAATGTCTGCGGGCACGACGCGGCATGAAACACCCAATGAAACCGTATTTCCCCACTCTTTGGGGAGAGAGGGAAAGCTGTGATTTTGTCCCAATAGGAACATTCTTCTCAGAAAATGAACTGAACCTTTTGTAGAAGTTATTATTTCAAAACAGTCCATTAGAGACATTTGCGCTGTTCGCACCACCCACACACGTCAACTCCACCCCGGGTCCTAATTTGTATCTAGTGGGAATTGTTATAGGAGGTTTATTTACAAGACATTAACTGAGTCAAAGAACTGTTGAATGAGACCCACCAGCACGCTGCCCTGGGACATCTGGAATCAATTACGGGTATTTATAAACCCACAAGACACACGCACATAGGGCCTGACATATATACCACACACACTCTCACATATCAGTGATTGGATCTTGCAGGAATGTGACACTGACGACGCATTTAGATTCCATTTGTCAATGGGCAAATTTGGTTTGGATCCAAAGTTATGAACCCAATTTGAATCACACAAACTCTAGTGTTTGGTGTGTGTGTGTGTTTGAATTCTGGCACATAGACAATTTTTGACCCAAATGAACAATTTATGAACAGCCCGTGGAGACAGCAGTGCTCACAGCTTGACATGGCAAGCACAGAAAGGACAGTGAATCAATACACGTCGTAACGCCCAAAGTAGGCTCATATGAAGAGCTGGAGGTCCGACGCACACGAGGATATATCAGTCCTCTGACTACTACACAAAATCTTTTTTACAATAATTACATATAATAATAACAGATTTTTGATCATCAATTCTCTTTTTTTATTATTCCCTCATTAAGCCCTGCTTTTTGCTTCTATATTACACATATCTTATAATACAATCTAAGATGCAATGCACAAAAGAGGTTACAGCAGATTTTAGATGTAGTGTTCCAAATTCCACCTGGACCTCTTACAAAACTAATAAACAATTGCTATTGGGGAGAAATGAAGATATAGCTGTGATTACATTATTAAATTAATAGCTGATGAGCTGCAACTTCTTCTGAATCCACTTAAATTTTTCTTAAATTCTCTAGCTTATTAGACAGATGCAGATACACGTGACACGTACACACTTCTTGGGTATCTGTCACTTCAACAGATGGGAACGTAAAAACACGACCCGATGCAGAATAACAGACAGCACATCAAATATCCTGTTCTTTAGGCTGATATTTGTGTGTGTTCAGCTGCACAATCCCCTTTATTGTACTCTTTTGTGTGTGTGTGTGTGTGTGTGTGTGTGTGTGTGTGTGTGTGTGTGTGTGTGTGTGTGTGTGACGCTTTGCATGGCTGGCACCAACAGTCTTGGGTCCAGTTTTCTGTCTTTCTTTTAAAGGCCTTTATTTCCATGCTATAAATTCTCGACGCCCCACAAAAATAGGAAAGGCTGCACTGTTGGGAAGAGCGAGATAAACAGACAATGTGTGTCAGTGTGTGCATGTGTGAAAGTGTGTTGCTGGATGGCAGGAAGGGAGTGGGTGGTGATGGGCGTCTGATACATGGCACTGCTTTCTAAACTCCCAGAGGGTGGGCTGCAGCTGTGGATGAATGTATGGGACAAAGACTGTCTGTGTGGGCGGGAGGCAGCTAGAATGAAGAGAATCTTTAAAGAGAGATCACGCCAACCTGAGTACGTATCTTATTAATGGTTGTGTCATGTAAAACACTCCACTGTGTGCGGCTCCACTCACCTGCTACTTTCAGACCGCTCTGAGACGTGTGTGTGATGGGTGAGGTGACACCCACAGGTGGGTTTCTTCCTTTCTTCAGCACATTTCCCTGACCGAGAGACTGGGGTTTCCTCAGTTCCCCCTTCCCACCTTCCAGCGCCTCCCCGTGCGTCCGCGTCTTTTTCCATTTATCCGCCGATTCGGATTTGAGGCTTCCTGTGTCGTTGATGCTGCTGCCCTGGCTCTTACGGCTCGGTTTGGTGTCATCGCTGTCCCAGGAAAGACCACCATGAACCAGAGATCTCTTCTCTGCATCTGTGCGCATCTAGAAAGACAAAAATCAGATATTAGATCCAATAGTTATAATATCTATAAATTGATAGCTTTGGTTTTGACAGCATGTCACTAAATATTCACTTTTGATTTATGGGTTATTTGGTTTGTAGTCGTGAATTTTCTGGCCAGAGAATGAGCAGAGTCTAAAAGACTAATAGAAAACTACTACTTTACTACTACTTTTTTAAAATGGCTGAAACAGACCACAAAAAATAGAAAATTTGAAAGATGGGGTTTTTTCGAAGATTATTCTTTCTCAAAGAGGACACTAGTTACACAATGTATCAGGAAGTGTCTGGGTGTGGGTGCGTGTGTGTGTGTGTGTGTGTGTGTGTGTGTGTCTCTGTCTGTGTGTGTGGGAGGACATTAAGGACATTGCACAAGTGCTTCTCATGAGGACTCATATGCTAAATTCCTTTTTTATTAAAACCAATAGACCACATGGGCAGGCTCACACTGCACAAGTGTGTGCGTGCATGTGTGCATGTGATGCCTGTCTGTGTCTCTGTCCGCTGTGATCAGATCTTGTTGATTAAATGTTGCCATTTTCCGAGATGCAATAAACTGATGTTTGAATTGGATGGCAAGTCATGGGTATCAAAGCACACATATTCAGAGGTTGCATAAGAGAAATCTGGGTTTTTGTCTCACCCACACAGCTTTTTTGTGACACCAACTCACATCTTTGTTTCATGTGTTACATAATATATGGGGAACATCTCAGAAATAGCAGGCACTTCAATCCAAAACATTGAGGTGATCAGACAAAGGAAGCAGAACAAAGAAAGAGACTGAGGGAAGGAAGTTAAATGCAATAACAGTATCAGAGGATGGAAGGAGTAGAAGCAGCCACATGTAAGACAAGATGTGGGAAGCATGATGATGTGATGGTTGGTTGCCATGGTAATGATGCCACAGGGGGGTAATGGTTGCTATGACTCCCGGCAGATAGGCGTGGATGGAAGGGAACTGCCCTGTTTCTTGCTGCTTACTGACCCAGCAGCATGACTGCAGATGGCCCTGTATTTATCTGTGTGTGTAAAATGGCCATGTTCAAAACCTGCATTTTAGTAAATGGGAGATGAAGACAAAGACCTGGACTCTCAGCATCATATTTGCTTCAGTTGCCATGGTTACATGGTCTGTCTCAGTTCCTCCTACATCGCTCACAAGCCATACACTGCGGAGGTGTGACCTATATCACAGCAGAAACACACACACACACACACTTGAGTGCATTGTGGAGTAGGCAGTGGGCAGTTTTTTCTAAACTGGGCCGAAGCTAGAGGCTCTAGTCCAACTGGATGAAATGGATAAATTCCCAGCCAGCATCCTTTAAAACTGAGACTGGACTAATCATTTAAGCACAAAGCTGTGTACTTAATTATAAGGCAAATGTAACAAAAAGCAATACTGAAAAACAATGTAAAATAATCTTGTTTCTGTGGTTTAGAGTGAACAGTTACTACCCTTGGGTAAAACAATCGAGTAGCATAAAAATTTGTATAAAATCTCCGCTTTACAGTTGTCCAATAATACAGTATTATGAAAGTGTGTGTGTGTGTGTGTGTGTGTGTGTGTGTGTGTGTGTGTGTGTGTGTGTGTGTGTGTGTGTGTGTGTGTGTGTGTGTTTGTGTTTGTGTTTGTGTGAGAGAGTGGGGGGGGCAGGGTGTGTCACGTGTGCACCTACCACTATGGCCGAGTTTCTGCGGGAGCCGATGGGAGTGGTGGGGAGCGAGTTGAGGGTGGGACTGGTGTTGAACTCTTCAGAGCTGAGGTTGTCAGAGCCGTCGCTCAAACCGCTGCTGATGGAACTGCTCTCGTCCCAGCTGAAGAAACAAGGACAAACAGAGATGCTTAGTGAACATGTCAGATGCTTCACATAAACACAACAATGGGTTTAAATTCTTTCTTTCGCATTTAATTTTTTCTTGTAAAAAAGATAAAGGTAAGAAAGAGCGATCAATTAAAGTGCGTAAACCTCACATCTGCCAACACAATGCTTTGAATAAAAATAAAAAAGAGAAAATATCACATGCGCTTTGGTTTATCAATTCACATAACCATATACACAAATTTAATAGGCCGCTATCTGTAGGAAGATAGGGGGTTGGGGTTTTTTCCTTTTAATAAAGTCAATAGGGCAGTCTGAATTAACGGGGCGGGGTTCATGTAATGAGGTCATCTTTACTGTCTAAAACAGGATGAAGGGGAGACAGCGATGTGGGACTTCCAGTTGGGTGACTGTATGGGTCACATAGTGCCCTGGGGGACTTTATGGTGGAGCAAAAGGGGAAGACCTTGTCTCACCCATAAATGTACAGACACAAAAAAGAGCAGAGGAAAGTGTGTGTCTGAAGTGGATGCCATCCAGCAACATCTCTGAGCTGCGCAAGGATTAAAAAGAGATAAGGTCAAACACATTTAGAGCTTGTGGCGGAATGTAAAACGCTTACAGCCCAGATTGAGAACAAAATAAAACCATTGAATTGATTAATTATAAACAAAGAACTTTGTGAAGTGTTTTTCATGCACCATCCTGATCCTTCTTGCAAGTTACAAACATCATGAAAACAGAAACTTTAGTTAGAGATATATAATATTTATCGCTGATTTGGGGAAAAAAACTTACAGAGTTTACGTTAGTTGCATTCAATATTAAAGCACAGTCATTCCTTATTAAACAAACTCAATGCAGGGAGATAAACTTCCTCTGGGGAGAAGCAGCTGTGTTTTACCATGGCCGCCTCTCTGAAGCAACACCTTGCTCCTCATATCCTGTTATTCTCTGCACAGCTGTCTACTGCTCACTGCAGCAATTTTGAAAAACAACAATGCTGTCGGTGATGAGAAACTCAGATGTGAGCGAAAACAGAACCGTCCCTCCTGACTTCGGCATCGCTCTGCCGACTGATGTGAAAAAAGGAAGCGGCAGAGACAGTCATGGTTGGGTGTCAAACAGTGACTGGGACAAAATGCACTTCAGTTTCATGTCAGGAATTAAAAATACAGAGAAAACTAGTATTATGTTGTGAAAAGGACATTTGGCATTGTTTGTTTTCCTATGAGCTTTATGGGCTTAAATACAACCAAATATTGGGACAAATATGTGACTCTGTGTGTGTGTGTGTGTGTGTGTGTGTGTGTGTGTGTGTGTGTGTGTGTGTGTGTGTGTGTGTGTGTGTGTGTGTGGTCTTCAATTAGACCTCCATGACCCATTCTGTAAAGAGGATATATTTGGTTCCAGAGGATCTTAGAAGTTATCTGCTTCAACTTTAAGCTTCAAGGAAGGGATTTTTTTTCCTGTTTTTTTTCTTCCCCAAAACTCTCCAAGTCAGTTTGAAGGTTGGTTTTGTTTTTTGTTTTTTAGGTGAAAAGGAAAGTGTTCATTTTTCCAAGACAAAAACCTGATATTCCAAAAGAGCGGCTGGAAACGCCACTGTCACACTACCCACCTGTCCCTTACCTCCACTGATTGAAATAAAAAGAAGTCAAAGCTTGGAAAGAGGATGATGAAATACAAGGATACTCGAGAGAAGAGGGTGAAGTGGTATTTAGGGGCTGAAAAGATGAGTTTTAGAAAAAAAGAGAGCTCCAGAACAGAGAAGAGCTGCTGATGACAGAGAGAACCTCAACAAATGAGGATGTGACACAGCTTTCAAACTTTACCTTACTTCCCCTCATCTAACGGCTCATCATCATTCATTAGCCGCAGCTGCAGAAGCTGAGGGATAATATTAGAACGTAATTTATCCACATCACCCTTTTACACATTATAACTCATGTCTGCCTGCAAAGCACTATTACAGTCAAGCCCCGTGTCTGTTCAAACCTCTAGTATATCTTCCTCTACCAGCCTGCCACTACACATTTTGGATATCTAGTCGCATTATCCCGTTACAGAATGCAGCTGGAGGGAAAAAAATAATAAAATCAGGATTTTAAAATTTAATATAGACTGCAATAAATGTCAATTATACTGACAAGCCTTTGATTAAACTCATTCTTTACGTCCACCTTAAAAACCACCTGCTCGTTTCCTATGAAATGCGTCATCGAGATTGGCTACAATGGGTTGCACAGACACGCTGGATGCTAGCACTCCGAGCTGGCAGCATTCAGATGGTTTCCTGCTGTCTTCACTCAGAAAGAAAAACCACAGGGATTCAAAGAAGTTGTCACTGTCTCTGAGAAAAGAGGAGTGACTTACGCAAGCAGCAAATTTCATTTAAATTTCCAGAAAGGTCACTGGTGGTCCATGTAAACATACGCTCATGTCACATGCACACGATTTCTTTGTTTCGTATAATCCGCAGAGGTTATAAGACAAATTAGGAGAACTGGTCAAACCATACCCACAGAACTTATTATTATTCAAACACCTCTGTGTTTGTCAGTATTTTGAAAATTGTTTGGATTGCTCTCATAAAAAGACTTCTCATCTTTATTAGCTGCTCATTGTAAAAACTTTACACATCCTTCTGTCTGCTCCTCACACTAATCTCTCACAGGTTGCAGGACGGGAGAAAGAAAGTAAAATATGCCAGAAAAAGAAGCGGTTGCAGAAGCAAAGCAGCTTCGCTTGTGGTCTGTGGGAGGATGGCTTTCTGGCAGACTTAACAGCGTCGGCTGATAAGCTTCCATCCAAATAAACGGTGGACCGTTGGAGGAATGTGATAATGATGCTCATCTGTATCAGGGCCAGATAATATCTTTTGTAATTTATAGAAATATAAGTTACATTTTGGGAAATCAAGATTTATAAGGATTGAACAGTTTGGGAAGGTGAAGAATGGAGCACAAATACATACCGTATGAATGTAATAATCATCAAAATAAAAATAAAAAAATTTAAAGTGTAAAATGGAGGAAAATCTGGAGGCACACGATGCTCTGGCTGCTTAGCGCCAACTGTCGATATCAACACTATCCGAAAGCTCAGTATTATTATATATAGATACTGGAGCACAATCAGGTGCAAATGACGTCAGAAATATACGACTCTGGGTGTTATATAATATTCCAAGGGTAACCTTTCTGCTCTCCCCAGTTTGAACCCCTCTTATTCGGGGTGAGATCAGGATGTGGAAAGGGAGCATAGAAACAGTTTTTGCAGTCCTACAGGAACTTTCCATTCCTATTAAAATACACACTGTCACATGGCAGAACCCAAAATGGATAAATCAGACTGGTTCCTGGTGGTAGTGATGCCTTTTCAGGCAAATGGAAAGTAGGGCACAGCCAGACTGGCACTGGACCGCCGCCTCACAAACCGGTTGGGGCACACATGAAAGGGCTGATGAGGCTTTCACATCCACTGAAGACTAAACATTAGAAACTGGCTGATGACAGACTGACAGCAAGAGACAGACAGCATGGATCTATATTAAAACAGAACAGTTCTGCTTATTCACAAACAAATAATCAAGAACAACAGACTCAACCCACAACAAAACCTTCCCACAATCTACCAAGAGGAATGTTTAAGAATGTGAAGACCTGTTATTTCTCTTTCCTGTTATGACCAGGAAGCCTTACCGACAAAATCTTAAGAATTAAGAGGTCAACCATAAGGGCAAACAGTTGTCTCCTTCATTAATGCGCAAAGTTTTAGTTTGGATACGTTAAAAAAGATGCAAGAACTGAATCTCTCACACTCTTACGAAATGACATGGGGGAGCAGACCACACCCATCATCACAATCATGGCTGCAGTGACCGCATCCAAGTCCTAAAACGCTGTAGAGTTGATTTTTTTTTTTTCTGACATTCTATTTGTCCATTTGCCTGTGTGGACAAGCCACCGTGAAATAAACATGGAAGGATGTTTTCCTGGTAAAACTGAAACTGTGTGTGAATGTGGTGTGTGTGCACAGATGGCTGACAACATGGGTCCCTGGACCACTTCAGCAGTTTATCACCAGGAAGCTCTCTCTATTTTTCCCTCTCTCTCTTATACACACAGAGACACACACACACATGGCTGTGTGAATCACCTTAGTGGCTTAGGAGCATAGCAGATGATGTTCCAATAAAACAGAGAGGTTGAAATTACATCAAAATTCCGGCGGGATGAGCTTTTAGGGTGTTCTGTATTGATTATTGATTTTTGTAAGGAGCTGTTGTGTTTGATGATCCATACTGAAGCGCTACTCTAGCTTAAGGAAGAAAAACCCTCAAAAAACTATTTCACAATTAATAAACAGACACACAAGGCACAGTTAACCCATAAACTGCTAAATTACTTATTCACCACTTGTCAGATACTAAACAACAAATCTGTCATTAGAAATGGCCTTTAATTAGCTAGCCAACACAGACTCTCATGTGTATTCTAAAGTTAAACACTTGCAGTAAATCAAAGATAAGACCAAATTAAAGGCTAGAATTTACAAGCAGTCAGCATTTGGTAATAATTTTGGAAATTAATATTCTCTTCCAGCATTGTTTACTTTTTCCTCGCCATATTGTGTGGTAGCTGCGCAGATTCTCTTTCACACACGACACACAGCAGCATTGAGGCAATTAGGGGATTAGAGGACAGACTGGAGTTAATGAACTCATAATTACTGCTAAGTCGTCCTGCCACTGGGATTAGACAAGAGGGGGCCACCAGCCAGAAACTACATGTGCGAATATATGAGCATGGCCTTGAAACCCGAGGATGGAAAGAAGAGGTCATGTCGTTAAGTGGCCATCTCAGAGGGCTGTGTTGTGTCTTTGATGGCCATATCCCTGACAGCGAAGGCCTGGGGCTTTAGGACACAAACACATCACATGAACTAAACTGATTTTGTCCCCAGGAGGGAACTCTGACTGGCTGTCAAAGATGTGAGATGTTAGTAGCTGGTGGGAATTGTTGATCGAATCATTGCTCCCCTGAGGGTATACGATGTTAGGCTGCATTTGATTGGCTATAACGTAGTGATTGCATGCTAAAGAAAACTGCGACACGTCAGTCTCTTGAGTTTTTTTCCTGAGAGAAACGTGACACTGATTTGGCGTTCTGTGTATCAGCAGTCAGCTCAATGTGCTTTGTTGAGACAGCAAGCAAACTAAACAGCTGAATAGCATAAACTGATTCTGAAACTGCTCTCTCCTCCAGTGGGTCAGAAGAGGAAGTTTTCTCAGAGAGCACTTGGCTGTGAGTTACTCTCACGGTGAAATGAGGCAGAACAGGCAGAGAGCTCCGTGATTCATATAAGGAACTCCAACACTCTTGGAACTGAAGACTGTGTGAATGCTGAACGCTCTCACACCAACTGTGTAATCTTGATCTTCTCATACCCTGAAGTCCCGAAATGGAAGTTGAGGCTGGTGTGCAGGAAAGGTGCACAGTCCCTGCAAGGCATTGACTTCACACTCTTCTTCCTGCTTGTCTCTCTTCTTTTACTCAGCTTCATTGGGGTTAAAGTTTAAAGGTGACTGACCCCTAGTTTAAATAAAGCCGATCCGGGTCCTTGAACGCAGCCACGACAACACAGTGGCTTTCAGACATATTTGGCATAAATAGCAGAGCTAATTCCCGACCATATTTGTGGACAGAGACTTGGTGCTCTAAGTGTGAGGGGCATGACAAATTGAGTCAAAGAGTGTTAGATTTGAGAACATATTACAATACTTTCATGTGTAAGTTTGGGTCCAGCAGAGCCTATACAACTAGTAACCCTTGACCCCCCAACTTAATCGTCACAAGATTTTACAAACTGTGTTTTTTCTCTGAAAGAGAGCAGGAAGCAGAAGAGGGACGGGACTCCTGGGATAAGGTAAAACCCCTTTTAAATCACCTCTATAAGTAGTTCAGGCTGGGGTTCAGCGTGGAACACTTCCCATTCAACGGCTCTGAACTAGGGAGGAGTCCACAAGGGGAACCCCAGCGCGCAGAGGCCCAAGACAGGGGTTGGATCCTGGGGTAGAATTTCCTCTGGCCCCTTTCTAGCAACAACAAAACTAAGGAAAATGGTCCAGCTAACGTGTTGAGTCTCTTTCTGGAAAAAAAAAAAAAAAAGTTGCAAAACTCAGATTTAATTATTCCTGTGAATGACAATTCTTACAGGATGTGTCTGTTTATGATGATATATGTATGTGTCCAGATCTGATGACAACAGGCACCACTCGATTATGTGTTAATCTCTCAGATTAATTCAGGAAGCAACAATAGGTGTCCATGTGTGTAATGATAAATTTGCTGACTGAAGTGTATGAGGGGATTGTGTGATTACCAACTACCAAGCTACATCTCCTAAATCTGTTTGCAGGGTAAGAAGGAAGCAGATACATTTAAACAGACAGCGAAAGATGCTGCAAGGTGAAAATTTTAGCTTTGTTTGGATTCAAATCGAATAAAAGCTTCACAAAAAGATTAATGCATTTAACAGCACCTGCCAACACCTCTACAAAAACAGAATGAACAGAGGAAGCGGTGCTCTTTCACTTCTCCTAAGCGAGATAAAGCAGACACCTATTAAAACAGACAGAAAAGTGTGGAAGTGACAGACGCGCCGCTGTTAGTGTGTGTTTTTTTCCATAGGTTCTGGTATGCGCGCACATTTGGGGTGGTGAAAAACATGCCTCGAGTCGCGCCATGTATGAGCATGCACTCATCACCTGCTGTCACTCACTCACACTCACTGTCACACACGCACACACGCACACATGCCCCTGGTCATGCCCCTTAAAATTGTTACAGTGAGTTTGGGAGACATTCCTGGCGAAACACACACTTCACATTCCAGTAAGTGTATTCTGGGGTTCCACTCCCTGAAGCTCCGACATTTGCAGACGCATAAGCATGCATTCATATGCACAGACACAAGCAGAAATAAAACACCAGGCCAAGCTCTTCACATCCACAAAGCAGATAACCATTCTGTCTCTTAAGCACAAGGAGGAGCCGCCTGAGACTCCCAGATAGAAATGTAGTGAGCTCGTCTTAATGAAAATGACATCCTCACTGTGTTACTCTGCCTGGCTGCTGAGATTAGAATTTAAATCCTGCTGCAGCCGTTGGTTTAATCCTCCAAAACTAATCTAGATTTTGAAAAGTGCTAATTTTTTTCAATACGGCACTAAAAAAAAAAAAAAAAAACATCCCCAGAGATGTAGAACTGATGGGACCATGTAGTTATTCAGCCACTGTTAGCTTCCACTGTAACACAGGTGGAATTTGGGCAACCAAGATCAAATCAGTCAAAGAGATTTTCACTTTTGCTTCTAGGATCAGTTCTCAAATTTGCAGGATTGGTTCCTTGTATTCTCTGTGTGGCTCCTGTGACCTTCCTCAACCACAACCCTGACTGTTAGACCACCGTACTCCGAGTGTAATTTAAGCAGAAGGGAGACTTGAAGCTTTCTCTCTCTCTCTCGTCTCCACCGAGCCTGTTAATGGTGGACTTATCGGGCTGTAGGTACATGTCTCCCTTTGATGTAACAGAGCAACTGGCTCAACCACAGGGGGCACCACCTCATGAAAACATGAGCCTGTTTGCGAACACAGACTCCTGTGTGCGCAATAAAGAGAGTACGGACCCTAACAGCACAGGTTACAAGCATCTGTTGTTTTTCTCGCAGGTCTCTCTAATGATCTCGTAGGCAGAACGATTAGCTAGTTAATTGGAAGACATCATTCACTGACTGCACTGGAGGAACTTGTGTGCTTTCCTGTTTTTATCTCCTTTGCTTATGTTATTTTAGAGCCGTAGCTAACGTCTGTGTGTCTGAGTCAACTCTCAATGCATGATGTGTTGTCAAGTTAATCTGCATCTCTGTGGACAACTTTGTGTTATCAGATTCACGCATCATGGGTTGTTCAACAGGTTGTTGTCACCCCTCCGATGCCCAAGTCAGCAGGGTGTGTGTGTGTGTGTGTTCGAAAAAAACAATGTTATCTTTGTGTGTTTAGAAAATGGCTGTGAAGGTGAAATCGCTTGACAGAAGACATTTCTCTCACTTGTTTCTAACTGTGGGAAGCAGGAAAATGCCAGTTAACATGAATTTTTAAAAACAGACGTGAAGACTTTGGCCCAGCAAATGTGTCAGTTTTCCACCATTGGGTCATGCACAAGGATTTAATGCCATCATAACTTCAAGAGCTATGGATGTCAGGTTTGGTTTGGAGGCTCTCGCCCGATAATGCAGATGGCAAAAGCTGTCAAACAGTATAATTTAGTGTTTCCAGTGCCACAAGTCTGGGCTGCCTTTTTAAAAAAAAAAAAAAACTAAAAAGGAATTAATGACAAAAAAAAGGAAGTTAAAGCTATGGGTATGACTTTTTCAGTGATGTCATCAGCTTGGTTACGGTTAGACAACTTGATTAGACTGTGGACTTGTGGTCATACCTAATACATACAGTACCTTTGTATTTTCCTGTTGTCAGGGTGACAGCACAGTGACAGGCACGTTGTGTGTGAGTTGGTGTTGGACTGCTTCCCGTATGACTAACAGTTGATAGGTTTTTGTGTTGGCTGGAACCTGTTCGTCAACGATGCATGTCTAATGTTTCGCTGCATGCACACACATGCTGACACCTGCACGTTACTTAAACAGAAACTCGCACGCGTGCGCAACAAAAACACCTCTGGTTTCATTCATATGTGCTGTTTTATCAGCCTTTTGACAGTCGCCCTGTTTAAGTAGACATATGTCCAAAGAAAACACAAAGGAGTATGTGCACACGTGCACCCCCCCCC
>BJFM01002616.1:43356-87421 GCA_016586285.1 Arothron firmamentum
TGTGTGTGTGTGTGTGTGTGTGTGTGTGTGTGTGTGTGTGTGTGTGTGTGTGTCTTTGTGTGTCTTTGTGTATGCGTCCACTACCCTGCCTTTTACTGTGGGAACCGACCTTCAGAGGTGAACCTGATCATTTCCTCAGACTCTCTGTGCCCTTAACACCACCACCACCACCACCAATGACCACGTTTACACACGCAGACGAACCCTGGTTGCACTGGGAAATTAGGACTATTTCAGTCCTGCCGCTCACATTTACTTTCAGAAAACTGTGACGCTTCCAGATCTGATTTGTGTGAATAACTTCCCATGTAAAGCAGTGCATGCAGACACACACCTGAAGGCTGATCGTTATTACTGTTGTGTAGACAGGAATAATCAGGTTTTTCATGTTAGCTGACTGCAAACTAAACAGGATATTGTGCCAGTGACAAAGGAAAACAAAGCAGTTCTGGTTTCCAGTCAAACAGTTCCACTTTCATTAAAGTGAGAACAGTTGTCACTGTAGTTCATGGAGAATTTGATTATTTTAAGTTTGAATTCTATGACCTGTGATTGTAGTAAAGTCAAGCTAATGACTGCTGACAGGGTCGTACACCAATTTTCACTCATCTCTATAGATTCTTTAGCCTCATCCACATATCTTTAGCATTAAGTTACAAATTCTGTTTCATGTGAGATCCAAAAAGAGAGGTTTTTTCAATGGAATGATGTCAGGCTTGTGCTGCAGACCAGTGCTTGTTAGTTTAGTATCATGTTCACTGTCATTTGGTGTTTTCAGGTCACTTCCGGCTTTTTATCTCCTCCACAGTTCAGACGTGATTACATCATAGATCAGGTAAATAAAGTGAAATCTATAAACCCTTCCAGGAAGAGTGGGATCTGTTTCTTTCCTTAAAGGAAATTGGGTGGAATTGGTCATCGGGCAAAAGTCATAACATCTTGACCTCTGTAAGCTAAGCTCTCTCTCACACACGTGCACACGCAAACACAGTTTATTTCTTTTACCCACTTCTATTGTTGACATGGCAACATATCCCTCTGAACTATGTGGGGGTCTTACTCACACACACACACACACACACACACACACACACACACACACACACACACACACACACACACACACACACACACACACACACACACACACACACACACACACACTGCTGAGTCCTCCAAATCTCTTATTCTTTTTCATCCCTGCCATAAGAGGAACTCAGGGATTATCAGGGAACTCTCTAGAGCTTTACAGGGCCTCAGTAGGTACTGGGTGTGGGGGAGGCTCTGGGTAACTGGGGCACTGGAGCCATGACAGTAGCTTTTAATAAAATAGAATTACAGAATGGATTATGCCCCGACTATACAAGAAGAAATATGCAGTGGGAAACAGCAAGCTGGGAGAATATGAACATTTGTGACTCCGGAACTTTTCCAGACTGGGATGATGGAAACATTCGTCCAGCAGTTGTGTGAGTAGTTCCCAAGCTCTGATCCAGAACACGTGTGTGTTGCTCAATGTCAGTAATGAAATGGACAACAATCAAAATAAATATACCACAAGTCTGGCATTCTTGAGTGACTAACTGAATGAGTGTGTGTGTGTGTGTGTGTGTGTGTGTGTGTGTGTGTGTGTGTGTGTGTGTGTGTGTGTGTGTGTGTGTGTGTGTGTGTGTGTGTGTGTGTTTGTGTTTGTTATATACTGAGTACAAGAATACTCATTCTACTAGTAAAGTCAGGACTTCTTTGGGAAGTCAGGTCATTTTGGTTGGTCCTCACAACTTCAATGGACTTTTACAGCCAACAGATTAATGTCACTATTGTTATTTTAGAGGCATCCTGCTGTTTCAGATGGTTACATCATCATTTTATTCTCATCATAGCTGAGAATAAAATAATGCTTGATGAAGAGCAAATTTAAGTACAAATATCAGTTTCATATAATTCATGAATCTGTTGTACGACCACACCTTTATCAAAAATACAATCCAACAACACAGAATGAGACTACAATCTAAGCATGTCCCATCTCATGCTCATCTCATTATGGCGAATGGCTGCTAATGTGTGATCTCTCCACTGTTAGCTGCACGTGCTGAGACAAAGAAAGAGCACACTCCTCTGCTCAGCCAAGGGTCCTCCATAATGACAGGAAAAGTAATTGATTACACGCCACGCTGAGCAGAGAGACCAGGCCAAGAGCCACTGCAGAAGAGCAGGTACAGTGGATGACAAAAACAAGTGGTGCCCCATCACCCTGATGAAGCCCACCTCAGTCTGCCACTCATCAACTTTTCACGCAAATGGAAATCAAAACATTTTGTTGCATCTTGATATTATTCAGGGCTTTTGCAACACATCCCCAGTTATAACGCCTCACGGCTGCCTTTTCAAACCTGCCATAGCCTCTCAGAGTTTTTAACCTAGTTTCATTATTCATGACTTGTGTCTTCAGACAAATGTTGACATCTGTAAAGTATAGAATAGCCCCAGTCTCACTGGAGTTGGGTAACCCTTCCCAAAAAGCATCATGTTTGCAGTATCCAACTCTTCAATACGTTTTTCATCTAACTCAGTAAATACCGTGTAGATTAATCTATGCATTCAAGCATACCCCTGTAGATTTTCATAACATGAGCAACAAAGAACAAAACAGGCAGTCAATGTGCAGAAGAGAGGAAAATTTTGTATCTATAAATTTTGACAGCAAGAGGGGAATCCCAGATGTGTCCACTGAGGCTCACACCATCTGAGTGTATGCATGTACATGCGTGCACGAATCCAGTGAATCAGACCCAGATGTGTCAAAGAGGAATTAATCAAACAGATTAGTCGATTATTAGAATTCATTGTGCCGTTCATGGCTTCGGCCAATAGGTGGAGCCAGAGTACAAATGGCAGGGGTGTATGACGCGAAAAGCAGTGCGCGCGTGCAAGCACACCTCACTGGAGGTAAGATTTAATATTGATCCAAATATCAAGGAGTCGTGCCTAACTGAAGATGCTGAACCATGGACAAGTCTGCCACCAGCACATGACCTGATGACGACCGTCAGTGCTTGAACAAAAATAAGTCTACTGTCCCTAAGATGAACTCAGAATTGATATAAACAATTTTAGGTTCATACAAATTACTTCTTTATTTAAAATGTGTGTCAATTCCCCGTAATGACAGCAAACAGATCAGTTCTCCTTTCCTGGAGAGCCGATGTCACAATCTTAACAGTGAAACCACCAACCTCTGAAATGCTTTTGAGAGATTAACACGTTTAAGCATGTGTGTGTGTGTCTGTGTGCCTCCCTCCATAATTCATACATCATATTTAGTGCAGCGAACCAGCCTGTCTGGCACTGTAACCATGGAGACTACGTGTTTACTGATGGGAGGTCGCCGAGGATGGGAGCTCCTCCATCCAGGAACAAAAGAGCCCAGCGGAGCAGAAAACAAGCTGCACGCTCATTCAACGAGCATCCGAGCCAATTACCGCTTCTCAAACACACCCAATCAATACCGATTAGCGAGAAGAGATGAGGTTCAGTCAAATATTTAAGGTAGCATTTGTGCACATTTGTCATTGTGTTTATGAGTTAAACAGCTTACACCCTAAAGTGTTAATACAGCCTCTGCTTGTGGGCTGCTCCTAGACTGCCTCCCACTCTCAGTGATGACAGGTTAATATTATTGTTTGAACACTGTAGATATGTTTGGCCATTCAAAGACAGACAAACTCCAAATTCAACATTGCACTCACTTTTCTCAGATTGAAAAAAAATACTTCTGCAAGCCAAAGTTCATGTGAGAAAAAGCTGGCTCACATTTCTGGAGTGCGATTTTACAACCGTCAGAGGATCACGCCTCTTTACAGTTCACACACGGGGGAGTGCCCCCTCAGTGTTTCCAGGATGATGTTTATGAGTGAAAGTGTGTATACACATGTGTGTGTGTATGTGTGTGTGTGTGTGTGTGTGTGTGTGTGTGTGTGTGTGTGTGTGTGTGTGTGTAGAGGAGTGACTATACGAGGAGGGGGTCCTGTTCCAGATGTAAGTCGTGCTCATCAGACTAGAAGAGGCCCTGGTTAGAAAAGCACAGGAAATGGATACCTGACACATGGACTCTTGACTAAGCGCGTACATGAGTTATGGAGTCTGAGCGTCACGCAGGTCACAGCACAGTCACGGTAAACTTGTGTGTCCATGTGACTCATGACTCATTGTTGAAATCAAGTTACAGTAAAGGCACACAATGAATCAACCCCCCCCAATGGTGTATGTTTATGAACAAAATCTAATATTTCAAGACTGTTTCCTCAGAATTTAAGAGAACAAACAGATGGGACTACATCACCCAAACAAGAAACATGTGTCTGTCTGTGCTACATAATGCAGGTGGGGAAATCCTGGTTTATATATACTAAGATGGGATATGAAAGTGTGCCCTGATCTCTGTATGACCGGGGTATTGCCTCTATGTATAATAGATGAGAATGCGAAATAAATTATAAGATAGGGGAGGGTAATCCAGCATGGGGAAGCATTAATACCCTGCAGGGCAGCGAGAGAACGGGGAACAGCAGCGTAAGGCTTCCCCCTAGCGGTAAAGATTTCATCACATGCCCCCTACTCAAAATGATCAGAAAAAAATCAGTGTATGTTAAGTATTAAAAATAATTTCCGATATAAAGAAAAATCAACGTCAATGTCCTTTTAGTTACCAATTACTCATCACAAGAGAAACAATAACACTCAAAACTCCAAAGCTGATTCAACATTATATTTATCATAAGGTAAAGTAGTTCTGTTTTTGTATCAGGAGAGATTAAAGAGAAAAAGTCAACCCTTTTGTCTGTCATCTGTTGTCTGGATTACAAATTAGGGTTTCTCACACAAAGAATGACCTAAGCATGATTATATAAAGAAAGGGACCATCCCACAAACAAATATCTTTTCTGGTCAAACCCGATCTGCTGCAATCATCTTTGTTTCTTCATCCTTATATACAATATTTGTACACAGACCACTGACTGGAGGCTTGTACAATAGCACAGTGTTGCAGCTGATTTCCATGTGACCGGGGGGTACATTTCTGCGGTTCAGTGGAAATGTCAAGCTGCGGCTGCTAGAATCTAAGGGTATAACCAGACAGTGTGTGTTTTGTCGTGTCATTCCTCCCCAAGGTCTGCAAAGTCCCTGACACTAACCAAAGAAGCCTAAAGAGCATACAGCCGGTCATTCTTCCATCGGCGTACTGCATTTTTTCTTTGTAACGATGCGAATGTTGACGCCATTCTCGATTAGTCAAGGAGTCGCAGGACAATCTGCTGTCTCACTGAGGAAGTCTGGTGCAGAGTCAAGAAGTCGAACGCTCTAAACAGCTGTCAGCAGCATGCACTCGCTTCCAATCAGACGACAAACGCAAACACTGGCAGAAGCACAATAAACCATTGTGTGGTCGTGCCATTACAACTGATGACATCAGAAAGACAAGCACCAAAACGCCACTGACGTACAGTGTGACTTGTGCTGCTTTGTTCGGAGCATTGTGGACCCGCGTTACAAACATACTGAGAAACTGAAACTGGTCATGCTGATTCCCAATGCTTTCTTGAGGGATTGAGTCCCTGCTTCAAAACAAACCTCGCTCTGACCTTGACTGCCTGGACTGATTCCACACTGGCAGGTTCAGAACGAGAGCCAACGCTGTCGGGGGTCCTCTACAAGGGTGTCTGCTGAGTTTGACGGGATGATCTCAGTGATTTGGGGGGGGGATTGTGACACCCCTCTTGGCCTCAGCCAGAGGGCCTGTTCTCCGACTACAGCTGCAGCACACAGCTGCCAGTGTAAATGGCAGCTGTATGCTGCTGTACATATGTATATACAGTATATATATGTATTACTTATAACTGTCTTTATATCACTCATAGAGTGTAAATGATGGTTAATAGTAAAGTAGATAAAAAAAATAAAACGTACCCATTTCCCAGATCGTCAATATCAACATCGTCATCTTCATCTTCATCGCCTCCCTCCTCCTCATTTGGGCTCTTTCCCACGAGGTCACAGTTGCTGAGGTACTTCCCCTTCAGGAGGGACGGATCCGAGTCGCCCAGTGCTTCGATGAGGCGGATGCGGGAGGAGTGGTTGATGCGAAGGGGCACGTCTGACTGCGCGTTACCCGTGGATGGAGCTTCGCCGGCCTGCAGGCGGGGGCTGGCCTGACCCTGACGCCATGACAGCGGGGAGGAGCGATTGGACAGGCTGGAGATCGAGAATGCAGCAGCTTCGTCACTGTCGTAGCACGCGGTCCCTTCTGTAAGGCTGCAGAATAATGGAAAAGGAAACAGTGTTTTATATTAGTAACCATCTTGGAACCACTCAGGCAAAGTTTTAAGAAGCAGGGAGTAAAAGCCTGTCATTTCCTCACCATATACCTCCTCTCTCTATCCAGTATCATGTGACAAGAGGACACATTTAAATATATAACTGTATGCACATGTTACCAGGGGTCGGGAGACAAATTCTTTGAAGCACAATACCAAACACGCCTGCATGTGCCCACTGTTTCCCTTACTTACATTTACATTCCACTGTAGATGAGGAATAGCTGTAACTTCACAAATATCAGCATCACGCTATATCACACATTCCCTGAGCGGCAGATCACATCACTGATTAGTGTCAAAGGTCAGAATGTTGAGCTCTGACTTTGAACCACGATATGCGGCTGCGGTGAAAAAAACTCATCTGCTGGAAATAATCATCGCCATAAAATCAATCGACTGAGGCATTTTCACGTGTTCACGTGAAATACTTCACAGAAAACCAAGTAAGAAATCAATGACGAAGCAAGAAATTGATTTTGCTTGTTTCCTGAGTAAAAAGTAAAAAAAATAAATAAATATATAAAAAAATAAAAAATGTGCATGCTCTCCAGTCCAGCAGTTTCATTCTGTCAGATTTAACATAGTTAATACTAGTTTCTCATTGGAAACATAACAAATGCTTTCACAGATAGAAAACAACTGGCTGGACAACGAGAAGTGGTTCAAGGTGACACTGCAATGACCTACAATTCATCTGCCAGTTTGCTTTCGTGTGGGCAGCTGCCGCAGAAAGACCAGAGAGGGGATGTGAATGAGCCGAGAGCTGAACATAACGGCCATCAGAGGGGAAGCTCTCAAGGACAGAAGGCTTAAGATGTGGTGAATACCATCAAAACCAGCAGATGAAAGGCAGGAAGCAGAGGATGCGACAGACCCCAATGATGACAATTCATCACAGCGTTATTGCAAGCATTGCTGGGAGGAAAGAAGGTGAGTGTGCGCATGTGTATTAAAACAGGTTTAGGTTAATTCACAGAGAGAGAGAGAGAGAGAGAGAGAGAGAGAGAGAGAAATACTAATGGTTATGGGTCTGTTAGGAATACTGATATTGATCTAAAAGCCCACAGGCAGTTAACCACCACACCCCAACACACCGGTAGCATGTCAATACGGATCCGCTCATCTCAACTGCTGTTTCTGTCTTGTTTGTTCCATTTGAGTCCTCATGCTGTTTAACTGTGTGTGTGTGTTGTGTGTGTCTCACCTATGGCTAAGCTGCACCCCTCTCAGGCTGGTCATGGTTTCTTCCAGGTTCTGACGAAGGTCCAGAACATTCTGCACAGTCCTCTTCCTCTGGGATTCTGGGTCTGTGTGCAAATACCGTTTGATCGGACACAATTAGAGGTGAAAATGACATTTTGAAGAATCATTGACTACCAAAACATTTTCTACAAGCCTTCAACTCCCACACGAGGAGAGAGGATAGAGGTCATGGCGACATGTGCACAGTGTTACAGGAACAGCCCGTAATTACATTACAGACATTGGTATATTTTTATAATCTGTTGTGCAACTTTTTTTTTTACTAATTTTAATGTATGTTGCAAATTAATATAAAATGATATCACAATTGTATCCCTAAGACCTGCTATATTACAGATATACGCGTTATTGCTAATATTTAAAGTTAATGTTGATGTTCAGAGCTGATGTAAAAGACAAAAAATATATCGAAAAATATATGGAATGCTGCAAACTACCGTAATATAAACAGTCAATCCAGATGGTCAATGGAGAGGTGAAGGGGAAAAGGTGTTTTAATGAGTGAGTGCACATCTCAGTGTCAACATCACAATATAATATAGTGATTACTACACAAGTAACCCACATGAGAAATGTTTAAACTAGTGTTTATTTTATTTAAGATTGATAGATTTCATCAATAGAAGGTGCACAGAGTGGTAGAATAGGTCATCTTGGACACACACACACACACACACACACGCTGTGATGCACTGAAAATGAACATGTGAATTTGTTCTCCTCACGTAAAATGGGCTTCAGCGCATTATGGAAATTCAAGTTTGAGGAGATGCACTTGGAAATGCTCAATTTGTGTAATCTGGTCACACAATGGAACAAAGAAAAGATGCAAATAAGAAGGAGTCTCATGCACATAGATACGTGCACAGACACACAGTGTTAAGATGTTGGATTTTAATTATCCTAAATGTGATCTTTGCTTAACATGGGTGTGAAATCGATTAGATACAGTCTGATCATTAAGTGTGTGTGTGTGTGTGTGTGTGTGTGTGTGTGTGTGTGTGTGTGTGTGTGAGAGAGAGAGAGAGAGAGAGAGAGAGAGAGAGAGAGAGAGAGGGACAGAGAGAAAGAGAAACACAGAGAGGGAGAGGAAGAAAGAGAGCAAGTAAGCCCAGCGACTTCCTGTCCTGCCTGTGCTCTGCTCTTGGTGGTCCCAGCTGGCAGTGGGAGGGGGCGTGGTGGTGGCAGTTGGGGAATTAGGCATGCAAATATCCCTGTCAGCCCTGGCAGCTCCCCCGGGGGCACAGATGAATTACAGTGATTTGGTTTAAACAGAGTGTGTGTGTACATGTGTGTAGAGGTCCTTGTGTGAATGCTGGGATGGGGTACTCCACCTGCCTCCACTGTGGCACACTCACGGACAAACACTCGAGCTCTGAAGGGTCTATGAAACCAGCCATGGAGACTTTAATAATGGCTGACACAGGCTGTTCAAGTGAGAGTCAGCCTGTCAGAATCAGCAGTATTATGACCGCACGTAGCGCACAACAACCTCTGCATTCTAATGAAACAGCGTTCCGAAACGACAGACGTTTTATTTTATGGAGGGAAAAACAACAAACAAGTGCAACATGCTCTCTGGCTCTCTTTTGTCACATCACAGGACCACAACGCTACTGGACTTAAATCAGCATCACAGCTGAGGTAGACATTCAGCTCCAGACAAAGTCACAAAGAGCTTTCAGCAGAAGCCATGCCAGAACGTTTCTGAATGAACCAAACAACAAACCCCTGAGAAACGACTGCAGTCAATTCATTAAGTTCTGTTTTTGTTTTTGTTTTTCACAGGAGATGGCTGTTTGTGCAGATCTAACAAATAAAGGAAGGAAAATGATCCTCCAAAGCATCAGTGACTCATTTATTTTGTTTTAACTTTATATGTCGCAGGATATATGCTATTCTAGGCCTAGTAAAAAACAAATAGCAACTGATCATTCTTGTTTTTTGCATGTTGATGGCATTTAGTGACAACAGTAAACATGAGTTTCTCGGTCACTTGACGAGCAGACAGAAAAGCGTTTGTTTCCTCCTATGTCTCATGATCATTCTTTACATTAAAATTGAAAAAAAAAAAATCCCCAATGGCAAACTAATGGCACTGTCCAATCTCTCTGTGTGTGTGTGTGTGTGTGGGTGGTGTGTGTGTGTGTTTTCACCAGCAAAGAGCATAGGTTTTTGCAGAATATGAAAGAAGCTTTGAGTAATGGCTCCTGTTTCTATTCTCTCCTTCCTTCCCTCCGGACATCATTTGTCCCTGTCCGCACCACGTGCATGTGCACACACGCTAATGTCACCTTACAGCTGCAGGATGCTTATCACATAATAATCGCTCATGGTGGAGTATCAACGCTACTCTAAATGCCGCCAGTGATGAGCACAAGTCCTTAAAGTGGTTGTTTGTCAAGAAACATAATTATTAGATGCATTCCTGACATGTAGCTTTTAGGAATCGCACAAACAGGATGCTAATAAAACTGCTGTGCCTCTTAGTTACAGTTTTTAGGGCAGGGTTACTGTATAGATACAAATATCAGACGAAAATGAAAATTAAATCACGATGTATTTTGTTTCATAACAGTTCCCAAATATTTCTTTTGTGTGTGTTTGTATGTGTGCGCGTGTGTTTTTTTTTAGGGAAGTTTAACAGCCCCTTTCTGACCTTAGACAGTTTAAAACAAAACAGGAAGCTTTACAACACACAGCTATTTGTGCACATGTGGCTGAGGAACACAAATGTGCATCCGTGCAGGAGGGATGATTTGCTTCACTAGGATGTTGCGACAGGATATTGAGACCATTGAATATCATATCTGATCTGGAACACAAGCCCATCAGAGTACAACACAACATCTGTGTGTACACAAACTATGCCGTTGTTCCTTGACAGAGCAATTAGCGAGTCAGTGCTAATCTGTGTCAGTGATTATATTGAGAGATAATCCGTTCTGGAGCAGCTGACTGTGTGAAAAATCCATTTAAAAATTAGAAATCATGCAAGGATAGAGATCAGAGAGATAGAAAAAAGATACAAATACACAAAAGCACTATTCATTCACACTTAAAGACCTCCTCTTGTCATCTTCACAAAACACAAACACACACAGACTGTATATGCAGAGTGTCCAATGCTATCAGCCCAGAGGGGAAAATAAGGCAGTTACAGGTTACCTTAATTGTTCTCAGAAAAAAGGTTGAGAATTGCATAGATGTCACAATCCAAATATCCAAAGCTCGGCCTCTTCTGTATGTTTAAAATGTAAAACAATCCTGGCATTGACCGAGCCACAAACGACGGCAGCCTAACGTGTTATTGTTGGATGCTTCTTGCCTGCAAACTGTATTTCACTTCATTGGTCTAGAAGCCAGCTGCATTTCGGAAAGTTTCAGTGTTTTCAACAGCACCGATGAGACCATCAGGACTATTTTATTAGTATGAATGTATTCCTGTGAATATGAAAGTGAAGTGTTGTGCTCTAAATTTGTATTTTTATCCTTCCCCATTTGCTTGCCTGCGTGATTTTAAATTAAGTGGCAAATCTGCTATAACATGAATAATCTCGTGGATCTATGTCACTGATCCTTGGTTATTTTATATCTATATAAAATATAGATATTTTATATCTATCTCTGTGTTTTCAGATGTTGTGCAACTCGTAGGATTGGTAGAAAATATACAAAAGCATGAAGAAACTACTGACATTGATAATCTCACCTATTATGTCATACATTTACTTTCTTCCACAATACTCTTAATTTGGGAGTTTCAGGAGCACCAATGAGCATTTTAATCTTTCAAACTTTGATGTGTGTGTCTGGTTTTGTGTGTTACTGTGCAAGAGCTGATGAGACAAAACACAGAGCGAGTTAATATGATTTAGGAGGAAGACGACAGGAAGCAGACAGCACTAATGCAATGGCTCCTGCATTAACTCCTGAGAAACTGACCACAATGCAGCATTGTCAGTGCAAGTAAACACATATGCTAGTGCGCACGTGCACACGCCAACAATCCTCATCTGCACCCCGATGTGCAAACACTTTCTATGAATTTTCCCTCTGACAAAAATCCCTCCTGCAGTGAAAAAGATGTCCTCTGTCCTTGTCCTGGAACTCCAGAAATATCCTCTGCTGTCTGACTGCTGACAGAACACCGCTACCCGTCAACTTACATCAGGCTTGAAAGAGGGGGACAGGAAGTGAGGGAGAGGGAGAGAGAGAGAGAGAGAAAGAGAGAGAGAGAGAGAGAGAGAGAGAGAGAGATATGCAGATGGATTCTTTGTTCCTGTTTTCCTTGAGCATTTGTGTTTACTCAATTTGTCATCACCTCTACAGTATCACATAAACTGAAATTAAAAATATAGTACCAGTGCTCCAGTATTGCATTACGCTGGCTTTGTCATGGAAGGGAGGGCACAATGATACACCAGGCCAAGAGAGACACCGCACGCCTTTTGAGGGATGCAGGAGTGATGGAAAGGAAGCTGAGGAAGGCTACAAAGAGGCACTTTTATCAGAGGCTGAAAAGGGCAGGTTCTGGCTCTGGCTGAGGAAGAGGCACAGAATCTGGGGAAAGAACACCTAACCCCAACAACTAGCTACCAGCTACAGGGGGAGATCCGCATGTGTCCACGTCTTCCTGTTTTGGCTTGGCTGATTTTGCTGCAGAACTTACTGTTTTAAACGGACAGCTGACGAGAAGGCTGGTGTTGCCACATTGATACAATACAAAAACAACTAGCTCCTTCGTGCACTTAGTTCTGCTTTAAATGCATAAGCATTCATGAGCCACGGAGTTGCACTTAAGTGATCTGCTGAGCTGTTCTGCTTCATCCTCACAAGTGAACAATTCCCCTCCACCAAAGAAAACCCAAATCCAAGCGTCTCAAATCTTCTAATCTAAATCTATTTTCTCCATCCGATCCTTCATAAAGTAAAATTCCCCCAAATACCCCAATCTCCATCTAAATACACGTCCTTAAGCTTTAATCTGTAATTCATTTTAGTCTTGATGGTTGGTCTTTTTTCCACGGTGATAGATGTGTGATTAGTGGAATGGAGACTGAATCTTCTCATTATCCTGATGCAAGGACTAATCCGAATGCTTGCCACTGTCTTTAGGCTGGATCCTCTTTAAATCAAGCCGACCTCATGCTGAAAAAAAAACTGCTTTAGGGGGCTTACCCTCTATACCTCATTATGGGTGCTGGATGGGAGCAGGAGGTGTCATTAGTCGCACACATCTGAGGTTCAGTGCATAAGATGACTGTGGCAGGCTAACCAATATATGGTTAACAATGCATTTCAGAGAGAATTTACGCTTCTATATAACCAAACCTTATGCTAACATTGTTAACAAGATATCGTCCATCATGTAAACATGCTTGACTTGGCAGAACTGCCTTTGCTAGTACCCTGGGGCACACAGCTCAAGTAATTCTTTCAATCTTGTTAACAAAATGCTCTTTATAAGGGACTGGTAGAGCATGTGCCATGAAAGAAAAGAGATTATACAAACACAAATCCTAAATCACTACATTTTTCCCCCCCTTGTCTTCGCTCAGTGTGTGTTCGCGTCTGCGTTTGTGTAAATCTATGTCCACTACTGTAGGCCAATCTAAAACACGGCATCACAGCACATGCTGCTAGCTGCCATGCAACATGACATGTTCATTTCTCACACCGGCATTTTAATCCCTGTGGTCACCAGCTAACATGCAACTTCCAAAATAACAGGCTATGACAGGGTCAATTCATCCCCATGCGATGTCGAAGCTACTGTAAAATGGCACTCGCGTGCACAGGAAGCAGACAGGGAGAAGGTGTGAGTGTGTATGAGAAGAGGAGGTGAACATTTACTGAATACTGATAATTCATCCTGATATGACAGGAAAAGAAACCAATTAGCTGTATGTCCAATCGGAAATGGAGAACCGGATTCAATAACGGATAAGCCTGAACCTACATGTACAGAGCAGGTTAACCTATTCCTGACCCCTCCAACACACACACACACACACACACACACACACACACACACACACACACACACACACACACACACACACACACACACACACCAGATAATGTAGAAAGTTTTATATGCGTATTTAATATCCGTATGTCTGAAAATATAAGGCAGAATCTCATCTCCTAAGATACCAGGTCTAAATTTAGATCACCTATCATCATTATTTTCTCGGGATACTTTTTTAAGGGTTCCTTTTTCTGTGTCTTTTTCTTTTCCTCTACCCTACCTGCCTGATGGAGAAGGGGACATGAAATTACAATAACAACTGAGACAAAGTCACATGAAGACAGACACACACACACACACACACACACACACACACACACACACACACACACACACACACACACACACACACACACATGCATGTGGAGCTGCAGGGGCAAGGTCACACAGGCTGTGATTTAGGACTGCTGAAGAGAGAGAAAAAGGAAATGAGGAGGAGAGAAGAGGAAGCGAGAGAGGGAGAGGTTTGATGATGGCCAGAAAATGACCTCCTTACATCAAGCTACATAATGTCCTGCTACAGCATTCTCTCTCCATCTCTAGCTCAATGATGATGCTGGAAGCTGCTGGCCAGAGGGAGGGATGAATCAAGATTTCTATGTGTGTGTATGTGTGTGTCCGTGTGCATGTTGTGTGGTGAGCCACCCACCAATGGAGCTCAAATGCTTTATATGCACTAGGGTTAGGACGCACACATGTTTGTAGCACACTGGCTACCCGCTCGTGCCACCAACATCCCCCCAGATTCCCCTCTGTCCCTCTGCACGTTGCCCCCGGTAACAGGGGGAGAAGGAGTGGGGCCGGGTAGTGTTGGATGTTGGATAGTGACCATCTGTCAGAAGCCTAACGATCAATGTAGCTGGAGGGGAGAGAGGAAAGGAAGGGTGAGGGAGGGCGGGAGGGGCGCAAAGCTAAATATGTGCCCTGGTGTGACCGGGACCCGAATCAATGCGGAGTCACTTTATTTACCGAGCGAAGAAACACACCCCGCCAGTCCCACTCACATGGCCTTGGCCAACAAATGGCTGACTCCGGCGTGTGCCGTGACACGCTGAGACTGAGGCATTAAAAAAGAAAGGGACATACAGCTCACACATATGGGCACAGTTGAGATTACCCGTATTTTGGCTGCACTGGGTTTTAAAATAATTCTGCTAATCTGGCAGTGTTGCAGAGGAGCGGTGGCATATTTGCTGAAGCAGGTGGGAGATATTAGATAAATAATACATCCAGCTCACTGTGGCAGTGGGTCAGCTGAGAGTGAGACAGTCTGCTCCAGAGCTGATGACTGATTCAACAACACAACCGTGTCAGCCCTCCGGAAGGGCTTCCACTCGTTCCGCGGAATAATGGGAGTAGCGCTAGCAGTGATCGCCATTATAAATAAATCCTACGTGTATAAAGAGAATATACAACACCTGTTTAAAAGAGAAGGTGAGATAACAAAGTAAAAAACACCCAAAAGCACAGTGACATCATGTTCCACTGCAACAGAGGGTGAACTTATTTAGTATTCACTGTTGATGCCGGAGCCACATGCTTCTGCTGGAGGAAATGGGTGTGGAGAAGAGCTGGGATGGTTCTGTTTTTTCAGTGTTTACTGATTTTAGATCCTTTCCACATGGTTACAGCTGAAAACATAGGAAGTGACGCATGCGTCATGGCTAAAATATATGGTCACAATAGCTGACTCACCAAGCATTTGACTGAAGAGTAGCTGCTCGAGATCTCCCAGAACTGTCACCACTAACTCTGGGTCCACCTTCAGGAAACTCTTATCTTCTTCTCCTTCTGTCCCTTTCTTCTCCCTCCTCACCTCTAACGACTGACCTGCAGCTCTCCCCTTCTCTCCGAGTTTCTTTCCAGTAGCCTCAGAATTCCCAGCTGCACTGGACTTGGCTGTAGTTAGAAGATCTGAGGTTTCTGTGTCTGCAGTCTGGCCCGCCTCTGAGGCCTTGCTGATAGGCCTGACCTCGGCGTAAGGTCCGCGTGGTTTACCAGGAGCAGGGATACGGCTCGGTTTGCCAGTGTTAGAAGACGGAGATGACGAGCAGAAAGATTTGGGCTTCCCCTGAAAAAGGGACTGTTCTGACTTCGAAAGGGTCCGAGAAAGGGATGGCTTCCCGATCCCGGAGTGATCTGTCTTAGTCTGGCCCTGTTTGTTTGCGCCAGTGCCGGGACGGCTCGTGTCATCATTCCAGCGTGGAGACTGGTAAAGGTGCAGCTTCTTCTCGGCATCCGTGAGCACACACAAGTTACTGAGAGATCGCTGCTTGCGGAGCCCGGATGGATTGGGGACCGGGATGGGAATGGATCCAGAAGCGGGCTGATAGACACGAAGCTCTGATGCTGAAGAACGTGACGATCCTTGGGGCAAAGCGGAGGTCTTGCCTGAAAGCTTCCTGGATGCCATGGCTTGGGCTGAAGTTTCCTGGCAGGAGACAGCAGCAGACCTGAGGTCCAGTTCTCTAGGCTTAGCTGTCATGTTAATGTTAGCCCCATTAGCCTCCAGCGTCCCTCCTGCAGTGAGCAGAGCAACAGCATCAGTGACACGCTTGAATAGCAGGAAAGCAGAAAAAGAAAAGACAAAAAGAGATGTGTTGAAAAGGCGAGAATTATGTCTGGATTGCTCTCCACATGTGGGTCCACGCTGATCCCGACTCCCCGCTGTGGGAGACTGTGGCTTTAGCCCCAGCCGAAATAGACCAGTGGTTCAGTAAATTGGAATTAGCAGTCAGCCTTACTGCTGGTAATCCATGAACGTGCCACTCGGTGTTCAGTCCATAAATCCAGCTCTTCACTGCGCGTCTGCAGCTATCGCCACGACATGAAACACAGCTCTGGCCAGACTCATTCTCCGCCTCCCTCTCAGCTGCTCACTCGCTCCTGCTGCCAGGCAAGCAGCAGCCGACTGACAGGAGAAACAGTCGCAGAGGCAACAGCAGCAGCAACACCCCCTCCTCCTCCCCCTCCTCCTTTTTTCTCTCCTCCCCTTTACGCCTCTCTCTCATTGCTTAGCTCCCTCTTTCTTCTTCCTCTATCAGTTCTTTCCCCCTCTCTCTCATTTACCTACCGATCTCTCCCACCATTATGCTGCGCAACAGTGATGCAAAAAAGAATGGAAGACAAAAAGACTGACCTTAACAATAAGCGGAGCTGCATACTCATCGAATGATCCAAACCCCCTCCTCTTCGTGTGCAAACTTACACACCCAATAAGTCATAATCACATTAGCTTCTCTATTCATCCATTCACACTCAGACTTTTCTCATGCGCCCTAAACACAAGAGGCCCACCCGTGATTAAGCTCATTGTCGCTATCTGAAGCGCAGCCATGACTGTGTGATTAGCCCAAAGAAGAGGACAGACCTCATTCAAAACACAGCAGCGAGGTTCGGTCACTCATTACGATACAATTAGCAGGCAAAGGACGTCCAATGACCATCCAGAAGCACTCCCACCTGCATTACTACCGCCTCTTCCATCTTTTGAAACTATAGTACACAAGTATAACCGCAGCCGATGTGCTAGAATTGACCCATATGTGATTCAACAATAGCTCTGCCTCTGTGGTGTAGAAAGAAGCACCACTCATGCACATGTACATGAGTGGGTGTGTGAATGAGTGTCTATCTTTTTTCTTCCCACCCTGTGTGTCAGTGTTTTTGTGGGTCTGTCTCTATGAGTGTGTCACATTGATGAGACAAGTTCAGAGAACCCAAGGCTTCCATCCAGGGACATGGCCACGTTGGACCACATCTACTCATCAGTCTCAATGGACACAGCTCACAGGAGTAAAGGACACTTCAAAGGCTTCATTATCGTCCTAATTCTCCACTCATTTCAACTCTAGCTTGAACCAGATCCTTCACTTAAAATACCAACAGTCTTTTCCCATAATTCGTTACAAAACTTTGTGCGTAGAGCACAAAATCAAGCAGTTGATGCTATCGGTGATGATCAATGTTTCTATTTGATGTAGTTAAAATTCTAAGCACAAGAAACCCTTGAAGCATTGCTGGCACTCATTTGCACTCAATACTGTATTGTAGAAAGCATTTGTATCTGTGTATTAATGTATCCTGTTTGCATATCAGTCCGGTGGTTTAACTGGTGCTGTCTTTATTTTCTGGCTATTTTGCCCTTCATGAACTTTTCCTTCTGCAGAGTGCCTGCAGCAATGATCTTATCAGGTTCCAAACTGTTAGGAGTGGTTTTCAAACAAACAGGCTGCTGGGTTAATGCCTGATTTCCGTTACATTTGCATGAAGCGGTTCACACTGAGCTAAGCCTAATAACAATGCAATGCTTTGTCAAGCTCCATATTCCAGTGACTCTAATACACATTTACTCAGTAACACACACACTCACACACACACACACACACACACACACACACACACACACACACACACACACACACACACACACACACACACACACACACACACACACACACACAGGTTTTATTGTGTAAAGGTCAAAGTTGTTAAAGGCAGCTAGCTTTAATAAAGGGCCAATACTGTAGCAGTTTTACAATATTGAACCCAGAACGCTGCGGTGACAATTATGTGTATTTTGGGGGCTGGTAGCAGCAAGGGATGTAATTTAATGCTAATAGGCACTATATAACAGTTGTTATACCTCCCTAATGAAGGATTAAAGAGTCAAAGAACATGAAGAGCATACAGTGTTGGTTTGTGTCCTTGCGGTAGAAAGACGAGCCCAGGTTTGCACAAGTGAAACGTGAGTGGATCTCACAAACACTGCTTGTTCCAGGTCGCGACTCTCTGGCTCTACAGTCTAATCATTTTGATATATGGCTAATGTAAACTTTAACCCTTTTCACACAAGGACTCTCCTGAGGATTAGACTGGGAGGTTCTCTGCTACTGTACAGTCATATGGTGGATGCCGATGAGAGTCCTTCTGGGTTGAGCGAGAGCTGTCACAACTGAACCCCTTTCCATTGCTAGGATTTGCTGTACTAGTCTTTCAGTGCCAGAAGCTCCCAGATGTCTGGATGAGATACCAATGTTCGTGCTGGGTAAATGTCACTCTTCTTCACCGTTGGGTATGTACTTGCCAGTCATCACCGCTGCTATTCTGTTGTGTTCTGACGCGAAACACACCCAGAGCTTCTATTATCAGGGCAAAAATTATGCAGGCATTTGTGTTCACAAGTACAACCTGAAAAGGGAGGAGGAATACTGATAAAGTCGTGATTACAGCACATGCGTCTTTCTGCTTAGCCTCAGCAAACTGCTAGCGCTCGTTGCACGTGTGCCGGCTTTCTGACTGACCTGAGCAATCTGGCCTGACAACACAGAAGCTGCTGGTGATGAGTGCCAGTGCTCTCAGTCTTAGCCTACACAGTAATCACCCAGCAGACTTTGTACCCACTGGCAGGCGGCAGTGGCCATGATGAATTCAGAAAGGTGACAAAGATGAAGACACAGCCAAGAAAGGATGCTCAAATAATGCATCTGTGCATCTATCCTGATATATACTGTAGATATTTTCAATTAATGTTTTTGAAATAAAGCCATATATCAGGACTGAAAACCAAAAGAAATGGATTTGCAATGTGCATCTTCACTAAATTCCAGATTTAAAAGGGAAGGTCTCTCGAGGGAAGATGAAATGACTACTGCTATGGACGTAAGAACTTTTTGTCTGAGTGAGTCAAACTTTAAGATGAACACTTGCCATTTGATGAAGCAGATGGTGTGCGCTCTCACTTTCACCCACTCCCTTTTGCTTTTTCTTGCCTTTTTTGCATCTGAGCACAAAAGGATTAAAAAAAAATGCATTCAAAAGATGAAGAGTGTAGGAAGGTGGTGGAGAAGCAAGGAAAAAAAAAACAGGGAGAGCGAGGTACGCATGAAAGGAAAATCAAAAAAAAAATTTACTACAGAAAGCCAGACAATAAGGAAAGTGAGAGGAAGACAAGGTAGAAAGGCTGAGGAAGGATCTGTAAAGTGTGCCAAAGGAGCAGAGGAAGCGTGTAAGAAAAGAGAGAGGAAATCCTGCCTCACCGGATCGCCACTTCTGCTACATTTGCCTACGTCCGCTAGCACGCTAATTTAGTCCACAGGACACAGGGATGAATACCAGACCATGACACACTCACGGCCTCACACACATTCATTTGTAATAAACCAGCACAATAACATGCCTCTCAGTGTCCTGTTTACACGCATGCATTATCAGTAAGGAGGTGAGTGTGTGTGTGTGTGTGTGTGTGTGTGTGTGTGTGTGTGTGTGTGTGTGTGTGTGTGTGTGTGTGTGTGTGTGTGTGTGTGTGTGTGTGTGTGTGTGTGAGTGAGTGACACAACGGCTCTGTGGTGGTCTCATGGCCGATGATGAACAGCATGACTCACTGCCTTCAACATATTGGGACAATCCAGCCAAAGCCGCCCTTACTAATAAGTAAGCGAATCACTCATCCTCCTCCTGTCTCGGGAGGCATGAGAATTAACCCAACAAAAACATCATTCTGGTCCGGGGGCTAACGCCGCACACTCATCGTGAGTCACGCACAGGTGACAGCTGAAAGACCAACAAGAATAAAGAATGTGATGGGCATAAACGCTCCCCTACAGGCTACTCACTGTTGACATTCTCAGCACAGTTGCAGGGGTATCCCAGAATGCTGTGCTGATGCAGAGGCTGGTTGCCTGGTTACAGCATGGTATGCATGAAGCGGTGGTGGAAATCATCCGTGAGTGCCAATGTGTCCACAGAGATTCTGTCAATAAAATCATGGAAAGTGAAGTCCAAAGGCTAAAAATAAACCCTGCTCAGCAGGTTTTCATATGTGATCAGAATGTAGATGATCTTGGTAACCTAGTTCCTTTGTGCGTGGACGCGGGGAGGCAGGTTACACATGAGTGACTCCATAATAAGACTGGGCTGGAAATCACGCAAAAGATCAGAAAGGGTCTTTACTGCGTACACTCATTCACTTTCATGAGTCCTTCATGTGTCTCACCCATGGAGACCTGGAAGGGAACCTCCTCCACTGTATGGAAACATCTCTCAAAAGAAGGTCCGACACTGTGACGCTGGAAACCCCACAATTACAAACGTTGCACAAGGATTAAGGAGAGAATGTGGGGACTCTTACATATCTAATGTTTGCCTGCTCCACTGGATTAGCGTCTAGGAAGCAAAACTACCTACACCTAAAATGTGTTATCAGGACAGATCAAAGGTCATCTATAGTATAGGGCATGACATTAAACCTGAAACAATGATTGATGCCACACTTATGATGATGAGCAATGGCATTATCTTCCTACACTTACATCTGATCATCATACTACACCATTCATGGCCGTCTAGCACCAACCGGGCATATGTCTCTGTGATTAAATTGACCAAAGAGGATTATGCACTGTCTCAGAGTACATGCTATTCATTTGACTCTTCAGGGGCATGAAAGAGATTTATGAGTTTATGAACAATAAGCTGATTTTTATTATTAAAGATTTGCTGAGTTTCCGATTTCCATCATTGCTCACTGATTCCAACTGTTAATGTTGTGGTGTTATTTTTTCATGTTGACTCTAGGTATTTAAAAAAAATAAATCAATAAAAGTGGAATTCAGCCCTGGTGGCAGTTTCTGCAAAGCAATACTGCCTCAGCATCTTTAATACCATCACCATCAACAGCATTTGTATCTCACTGTTTTCTATCCTGCTCAGTGAGAAACTGAATTAATAATTTAATAACTGAAACTGTTTTTGGCTCAGATTACTATTATAAATGAACATTTGTAAATTTGCTGCAAATTCAACTCCAACCAAATGCGCATGAGGGCATTACGCAATTCACTAAAACCGATTACAAGTACAATTTCTCTATCTGGCTTTTTAATGGGAATCGCCTGACTTCTGGTTATTTTCTGCATCTAAATATCAGATGACGCTGTGATACAGACTATGACAGTGAGATGCTGTGTTTTCTTTACACCTCTTATTTGGAGCTCTACGTACAGTCGGTGTGTGTGACAGAGAAACAGCTGATGGATTTTGACCGTCCGTTGGGGAATCGGGCCATACTCTCACTGGGAGATGAAAAATGATATGCAGTCCAAATCACATTTATCTCCCCAACACCATCTGGGTACTGTCACACACATGCATCAGCACAAATACACACCAACGGTCCGATGTGCACGCACGCTCAAATGCACCTCTCAGGAGAGCCGCAAGGTCGAAAGGTCTGAGGTCTAATTGAAAGAACACATGGTGCTACGGTCACGTTAACTGTTAAGGTCTTCATTCCAGGAAGATGACTCATTGATTATGTCACTGCTAATGTCACTAAGAGAATCTAAGCAGATTGAAAAGACTTTCTGCAAAATCACATCTACCAAAATCACAACGATAAATCTAAACAAGGTATACCTTGATTGTTGCACTTGTGCTGTGTCTGTTATGTTGTTCTTGTCCATCCTCACACCACTCAAGTGTGATCAGCCCTTTAACCTCATCAAACCCTTCATCTCATCTCTCACCCACTCTCTATTCTCTCCCTCCAAGTGTTGCGCTCATGCCAGTTTTCCTCCCTTCCTCCACTCAGGGAATTACAGTCATTACGGTGTCAGTCCACCCTCCGTGTAAGTGCAGCCTCAGAGGAGTCACAGACACTCTGGTTCTGTTTTTAACGCTTTCCAGGGACTAATTAAAAGGCCACAAACCAGTCCTAAGTCAGCCAGAGGCGTTTAAAGAAGAGGGCTGGTCCACCACAACCAAAGCACATTCCACAAGCATCTGGTTTTATTTAAAAATGTCTTAATTAATGAGACTGCGGGTCAGATTAATTAAATACAAGAAAAAAAGTCAGGTTATTGAATTCACGTGTATCCTCACTTCTGTCTTACGTAGGTACTAAACATAATTTTATCTATGCTGAAATGATGCTTCTTTTTAATTTCAGCATTTTTACAGCCCCCATTAATAAATGCACATTTTGAAGATTCTCTGTATCTGTAAAATGAGTTTATAAACTGATCTCTGAGTGTGGACGAGAACTGGAAATCAGTCTAAAAATCTCTGCCCTGTCTTCATTTTTAAATCCAGTGTAAAGGATTACTGCTAAACAATGAAAATATGTATATATTCTGTCAGATGTTTCTGAGCATGGAGATATTCAGACCAGTTAATTTCATGTTTGTGCAGCACATTTGACAGCGAGGCACTCGATCCCTCTCCTGTCCAACTGATGCCACATCAAAGATAATGATTCACAATAAAAGTCCCATCTTTCAATCATGTCTGCATCCCTCAGGTCCAAAGGACCACACCAGCGCATGACTACATCCATGGAGCGCAGCCCCTCAGTAAAGTGGATGAAGGGGGTTGGGGAAGCAGTGCTCAGACTGGTATTGTGGCTTTTTAGGTCAGTGAAATACTAAAGGAGCAAAAATATGAGCGTTGAAAAGCGAGTTGAGGCTGGGTTGGAACTCTTCAACAGCTCCTGAAAGAAACGAATCAAGCTAAAATGGATGCTTGCATAATTGTCCCCGACAGCCAAGTTGAGATGCGTCCCAATTCCTGCCATTATCGACCCACATCACCACGTGATCCTCCATCTTACCATCCGAGGGATTTTTACTCCTTTCTGTCTCCTCAATGACTGTGCGTGGTCAGGAGAACTCCACAAACGATACATATCTTAGCTAAACATATTAAGACAAAGTTACATTAAGATTAATTGATTGTTGATTAAATGTGTAAAAGACTTTCTGCATATGTTTTTGAGAATCTGGCAAATGTGATTGTTCAAGAAGAGAGAGAGAAAGATAGAGAGTTGAGAGAGTGAGAGACAGAATCAAACCTATTGTTAAGTCATCACAGCAGACTTCTATGGATCCAGAAGAGCAGTCACTTAGATCATCCAATGAAAAATCACTGTCCTGCAACGGCACCCTGTGAGCAATGAAAACATGTCCTTCACAAAACAGATCACAGAATTTTCCCAGTGTTGCTGAAACCAAGTCACCACAACTCAACACACAAAATGCAATGTTGGTAAGCACTGACCACCTACCGATAGCTGAAGGGAGCCACTGTAGCCATGTTGATTCTAGGTGTGTGTGTCTCTGAGGATAAATCCTGCTTTTCTATGCTTTGATCTCGAACATCAGCAGCAATCTTTGGCATCACTGTGGCAGTGAATGTGATGGGTGGCAGAGGTATGGGACCAGGAGAGAGGGCTGGACTGCTGCCCTCAGGAGTCCCCATGTCCTCGTCTGACTGGCTGGTGGAGTCACTGCGACTCTTGATGGCATCCTTGCGGGCACGAGCAGGCTGTGATGGGTTAATGCTATTCAGTGCGGTGGACTGCATTTGATGGGTTCCCAGAGCTTCTTTCTCCCTTTGTGGTGTCTCTTCCCTTGATGTGTGATGGGCAGCATTGCTGTCCTCTCCCCTTTTAAACTGGGGGGGCTGACGTTGGAGGCTGAATAAGCATGTTTGGTTCTTATTAATTAAAGTGTTTCTGTTGGTGTCATGGGAGGGAACATTAAGCAGCACAACTTTTCCCAGGTCCAATGTGTCTTTGGAGTGTGGCAGTGGCACCTTACGCTGGGTTAATGGGCTGCTATAAGCGGAACGCGATATTCTGGGAGCAGGTAGAGCTCTTGTTCGCTGGTGGAGAGGATTTTTCTGGGTGGAGTCTCTCATATTGTCCTGGGGAGGCAGCCCAGAGATGCTGGAGCTTCTCAAGCAGAGTGAAGAAGAGTGCACGGGTATCTGCTGAGCATATTTATGGGTCTGTGTTGTGGGCTTTGGCAGGTCACTAGCCCGGCGGCGAGTGTCTGGTTTGGGAGAGGAGGGCAGCAGACTGTGTGGAACTGGGATTCCAGACATGGCAGGAGGCCGGGAGACTGACTTCACATCGGTTCCACCACTCATGATGACCTAAATAGAGAAACACAAGAGAGAAATGACTACAAACTGCATTAAATGATTAATTGTGGTTGCAGTCTTATCTTAAAGTCGTCATACTGTAAATGTGTGAACTAGAATGGAGCTCTCTCAGCCCAGAGAAAATGAAGCATCCTTGATAAGTGAGCATGTGATGTGAATGACAGTCATGGTAAAACATGGGTTGACCTTATTTTCAGCATGCCATAATCAAATCAGCCTCTCAAAACAGAAACACGCACACCACACATCCTGTGCCAGTCACTCTCAAAACATTATGTTCTCAAGCGACTGACTTTCTCAACTTAATCAGTTGCAAATGCACATTATTGCAATTCTGCTCTCTAACACACATCATTACCGGCAGATTTGGCCCATTCCACCTGCTGCAAAACACCTGAATCAGCTCTTCAAGTCAACAGTTCTACAAACTTTTAGTACACAGATTTGTTCCAAGCCCTTTCTGGCCTACAAAGGTTGTGCTCTATCATAGCTTATTCACAGTGTGCACATCAGTACACAACAGTGGTGGGTAAATGGAGACAGATGTTGTCGTCCGTTCTGCCTGCCCGTAATTTCTCTCCCATTCCTCCCATGTCTTTTTCTCTCAGACCTTCTCTTGGGGGCTGACACATTTTATCAGAATTTTTGTCTGTCTGCCTCAATTCCTGTTTGGACAAGCAGGAGCACAGGTGCTGGCTGGCTTGCTGTCTATCTGTATGGAAATTGCCTTTTCCCGCAGGGATGCACTAAGGTCATTCCAGTATTAGCAGAGTCGCTGCGGGGACATACCGAGACCCAGCCGATGTGAGGGGATGAGTGAGTGCATTTGTGCGGTTGTACATAATAAACCTGCAGAAAATAACCAAATAACTGTAAGGCTGGAAAATGGACTTCGGGTACTTGACATTATCCCTCCACACAATGATGCTCAATAGAGCGTACTCGCCCTGTCATGTTCTCAGAAATCATCCGGACTTGAAAAACAAGATTACGGTTCAGAAACTCGTAACATAATTTTCTTTACAGTAGTTATTTTGTTCATGCTTTGAAGATTGAACATTGTATTATTATGCAGAAATTATTTTAAATTCAAAAACAGTACAAATATTTAAAAAGAACAAAATCTACAGCAAAGAAAAAATCCAGTTTGTAAGTGATTGAAGTACACATTCAATTATTTAGTCTTGTCTTGTAGTGCTAATTACTCAGCTGATTATCTTTAAAATATTCTAAAAAAAAAAAAAAATTAAAAATTCTTTACAAAATGGATTAATTTTCATTATCAAACTACTCAACAGTGCAAGATCTGTCACAATAGAAAAATTATAGCATTATAGCCTCTTTGCTTAGTGGATTTTGTCATATGTGACTTGTCTAATATTGTTTTTCTAGACCTCAGATGAAGAAAGTATGTAGTAGTAAAATATACGCAAATTAAAATAAATTCACGGTTTTTGGAGAAAATAACAGTACTTTTGTTCCACAATGTTATTATAATAAAACAAAATATGTGGACAGAATTCCTTCCTGATCAAGTTATTATAATAGCGTCTAAGCAGCCTTACTTATTCTTCAGAGCAGATACTGACACCTAGTGGTTATTGTCTGCAGTTGCAGCAGCACCGACGCGGACGCGGCTCGATCTTTTTCTGTCAAGGGTCCATTAGTCTGTACAGACAACTGGATTTTCTTCTGAAGGCGATTGAAAGAACTAATAACGATATAACAAAAAAGGAAGGAAGAAATAGCACATATAATGACAGCTAAAATGTACTTATAGAAATTCCATATCATATTACAGCATCTTCTGCTGCTCTCTCCCATGACACATTTAGTATGAAGAGAGTTACTGGACTGATCAATGAGGTATGCATGCCTCTCTTATCCTCTCCCTGGCTCTTTCTATCTCTCCCTCACACACACACACACACACACACACACACACACACACACACACACACACACACACACACACACACACACAAAAGCTTGTGATGAAAACCCTATGACTCACCATAAAATCAATAACTGAGCTGGTAACAGTCTTCTCTGAAGGACATTCACGGCTCCTGTGTCAGTGTGTGTCATCCACTCTGAGTCCACAATAAATGTGCCAAATCAAAACAACAACAAAAATAGATGCAATGCCCATGAACCAGCATGCTGCTTAACAACTTCATGTGTGCTGTCAGTACAATGTCAGTAATGTGGAGCATTACAAACAGACACATGCCACATCTGCCGCCTCACTTGGGTTCTTACCCGTCAGCATAGCCCGGCTTCCTTCTCTGAGCACTGAAGTCGAGCTGTCCAAGCCGGCGGCGGGGAGGTCACACTTCTTCAACGTCCCAGGAACAATGGGCTGTTTTTTCCTGGATCACTGTTGCATCCTCGGCGCTCCCCTCCCATTTGGCCTGCTGAGCTACACCACTGACAGAGACAGGAAGCTGTGACAAAAATTACCAACGTTTTCAGCCAATCAACGGTCGGTGAACCTCTGTGAGTCACTGTCAAAGTCACTTTCGTTGAGTAATTCAGTGTTCTCATCCTTTTTTGAGGAAAAAAAAAAACTCTGAATTGCACGGCACACCAAATGTCTTTAGGACAATGAAGTGAAGACTGTTTATGTTATTGTGACTCAGTAGCCTAACTGGAAACTTACTTGGCCTACATGACCTACAAAGACAGTTACGCTTAAATTCTTTTGTAAACCTTGTATCCACTGACTGTAAACCGCACACGCTATTCTTTTTCCCACGTTAAAATCATCAGTATGTTTTTGTCAGACAAGTTATTTTTGCAGGCTGGAAGGAAAAATATTGAATAGAATTCAATGCTGGTGTTGAGGATTAACACAAGGTAAAGTGCAACCACACAAGTACCTACACCTTTGATGGTTCTACATGTGTGAATCTGAATGAACTAGTTTCCCGCATAAGGTTAAAATAATATTGCATATAAGTCTTATCAGTTCTTCTAATTACTGAAAACAAGATAAACATCAAATATCTCAAACATATCTCAAATACGTACAACTCAAAAACTATAATGGAGGTCAAATTTATACCCGCTGTAATGTGGAAGAATGAAAAAATAAATGATTAACTCGTTTGGCTGACCAGACATTAAGGACCATTCCTTCATGCTAGATCAAGAATTGGGTATGTTGGAATGAGACACATTTTCGTCACATCTTAATAGATTTTAAGGCAGCGGACTAGTTTCTTAACAGTCCAAATACAAACTGAGAAGCGCTTCGGAAATGACTTTCGTTAAAATATATTTATCTTGCACAGATTGAGACTCTTATTTCCACTGAAATGACCTTTCTTTGCATTGTGCCACCCCACAACACTTTTGACTGCTCTGTCCTCTGGACCTGGTAATGCTGACTCAGACGGTGATCATCAGCCCCTCACTCCCGCTTTTAACAGAGCACCCCTGGATCAATCCCTTCTGCCCATCTTTTCATCCCCTTTAAGCCCCGTCCTTTCTCTCTGGTAATCTGTCTCTTCCACAGGATGCTGCCGGTGACATCACTGTGACCGCCTCGGTCTTCCTTTCGCAGCGTTTTTGGGTCCACAGATACTTGCAACAATATAACTGACAGCGCATAAACAACACCCAAGAAGTTCCACAGAGAAATACAATTCTGAAGCGTTAAAAATGAGCACACGATTAAACTCACCCTGAGAAGCATCAGGACACAAAGTGCGAAGGAGTCTGTCTCTTATCCGTATGCAGAGTGTGTCCACGTTTGCCTTCCTCTACTTTTCTCTGGCGAACATCTGAGGCGCGAGCATGTGCTCTCTCTCTCTCTCTCTCTCTCTCTCTCTCTCTCTGTGTGTGTGCGCGTGTGTGTGTGTGTGTGGCTCTGTCACGTCACGGCGCTCCGCTGCTGCAGTACGCCTGCAGTCGTGTCCCCGCCCCTCATCCCAAGCCCTGTTCCCTCTCTCGGCTATTGACCTGCTGGCTGCGCTCTCTCCCTGTCTGGGGTGAAATATAAGCCCGGTGACTGCGAAGGTGGGCTGGTCCATTAGCCGGATGACTTTGGTTCGTGTGTGGCCCGGTGTGCATCGCACAAGTAATGCACGGTAATTAAACAGATGGCGGCACAATCGTGACTAATCCCAAACCCCTCATCATCCACGCCTCAATGTCTAATCTGTGGTTAAAGGAAGGAGCAGGAGAAAAGAGATCATATAGGACAACAACTATTATACGCATGAGCTCAATGTCACACAAACACATCTGAGAGAGAGAGAGAGAGAGAGAGAGAGAGAGAGAGAGAGAGAGAGAGAGAGAGAGAGAGGGACAGACAGACAGACAGACAGACAGACAGAGGACTGATAGTTTTACTTCTGTTTAATGTCTCAGAGTCATGAGGAGTGGTGCAGAAGGTTTGACAATACACCAATAAAGTGTTGAAGATAGGTTATGGGATGTTTCTAAAAGTGTTTTTTGTCTGCTTTGCAGCCTAAACAGCCTGTAAAACGCCTTAACAGTCCTGATTTCACAGAAAAAGTACAACCCAGAAGCCTTCATTGGCAGACTGTAAAAACACCAGATGATCAATAAAACTGATAAATGCTACCATGATACACACAGAACACATCTAGCCTGTAACCCATGCCCTACATACATGCACATATAATCAAGCACATTATCAGCTCGCTTCATAATACTCACGTTAGCTTCGTTTCTGCTCCCAGCAGGAGAGTGGAAGGTGTGAAGCTCAAACACACTGGATCCTGACATGAGCCACACACAGACCACACACGTCATCTGTTGCTTTGTCTGAGTTGCTCATGAAAATGGGAAGTGATTTGCAACAGAGGGATTATGGGTAGGCGTGCGAATGCGTGCATATGTGCGTGTGCGTGTGGGGGCAGGGGAGGAGGGGAGGCCGGGTTAATGTCATAGCTAATCTTCTGATGCCCCCAAGTAATGGTCTCCTCCAATGAAAGAGATGCCGTGTTGACAATGGGACACTTGTGTCACTGCCTGACTACCCCCCACCCCCACCCTGGTGGGCATCTGGAGGGAGGAGACATGTTGTTGGTCTGGAACATGAAGACTCAAGTGTATAGTTTCCTCGTCAAAAAGACAACTGATAAAAGGAACATAAAATCATATGACTGAACACAGTAACACATGCACAAACACCCTCACACACAATATCCTCATGAGTTTGTGTGATGGAACCTCAGGTGACTGAATGCTACATGTAGTCAAAGGGTGAAACTGACCAGAAATCAGGAGCTGTGGTATTTTAGACATGTTTAAGAATTAATGCTGACAAATCTGAAAAAAACACATCTGAAAATGTGGACTTCAGCTCCAGGTCCTAACATCACAATAGACTCGATGTGTCTATTCACAGCAAACACATACTTATAATGACACTGCAGGTACTGTATGTGCTCCATATTTTCCCAATTTACATTTAAGATTAAAACCTCTACTACTTATTTGATTAATTCGGTGTTTTTTTTTTTAAAAAAATAGGTCAAATGTGATTATTAAATTTCAAGATGAGGTTATAACTGCACCCTGTGCTCCTCTCTGAAATGTCACCCACTTTAGCAATCAGCAGCCTCAGGCTTGTGTGCTCTGAGAGGCGCACCACTACATCATCGCTGGCACATTTCCTTTTAGATAAAATTTAAAGTTTTTACTGGAACAGGTTTATCCTCCTGAGGTTTGGATCGTGGCACCTGTAAATTGGTGGTCGTTTCTCTTTCGCTCTCAAGGTGGCAGTGTTTCACCTTGAAAAAGGAAAGCTCTTCATCGCCACTGTAGCTCATGTATAAATATTGTGTCTCTCTTAATTAACTGACATTAAAATAGATCATTTTTATTTTACATAATAGGATTTTGATATGAAAAATACTATTCTCTATAGTATGAAAGAAGGTGCCTGTCCCCTTTAAAACACTGATACAAAATAGTTGCCTCAGGTTAAGAGAGACCCTTTCTGCTCCACTGTTAACCTGTACTGACAAGTTAAACCAGCTATACTGGCAGCTGAAATTCCCACCCACGCCCTATAACAGAAGTGACAGCAAACATAAGGAGCAGATAGGGAGCTGTCATCCATCTCAGGTAAGCACAGCTGCAACACTCTTTTCTGTGTTCTCTTTTCTTATTTTTACACTGTATGTGCTGTCAGTGATTAACGTTACTGCACTAAGATAATTAAGTCAGCTCAGAGGTGCTGCATGACAACAGTTTAAATGACAGGCCAGACCAGGCCTCTTCATGAGCGCCTCATCATTTTAAAGCATCACAGAATACCACAACACTTGAGTGTGGAATTCACTTAAGTTGTTTTTTTCTGACAACAATCCCTAAATTTAATTTCAGAGATGTTTTAAAGGCTTATTACTACTACTACGTCGTCCTCAGACCAGCCCTCTATCGGCTTCTCCAGTCATCTCTGTTCTCCATACATCTGGCCAGCTCTTTTGTGCATTCTGCAGCATCTTTCTTTAGCGTGTCAACAAAGGTAGGCGTGAGACATCCCCTCGATCGATGCCCGTGTGTTGGTAAATCAACTCAAGGTTTATCTATTAACAAACACAATCATAATTCCAAGTGGAAAAGTTAATATTTATGTTAAAGTTAATAATACTAGAGACCTGCTTGATGTAGAAAACATTTCAAAATGGTCAGAACCAGGACTATTGCTTCCTGTCATTAACTCCTTGCCTGGGGGTCTTAAAAACAGCTTTGCAGCATACCTGTAAAACAGCAGCTTTGCCATGTGACATGTTTCGAGTAAAGACTTGCTCGTAGGAGCAAGATTTACAAACACGTGTTTATGTCTACTTACAATGAGTCTGTATCTCTCAGATCAGTCTTTGATGATCCAATCAGCTCCTACAGAAATGGAAGAAACAGAAGAATTTTCAACAAGTGGTAAATGTTTCTGGATTTTAAACATTTCAAAAAGCTCAAAGTTGGATCTTCATTGAATTAAAACCTCTGCTGTGGTCTCAGAATGGAGAATAGTGTCCGATCCCGAACACGCTGGCTGGCTCTTTTCACAAGAACTTCTGCACAGACACAAAGACGCAGGAAGTCTGTCTCTGAACTTAGACCTCAGACACAGCAGGGAGGAGCAGGACCAGGCCATAGTTTCCCTCTACAAGAGAGATGGCGTTCACTGGGCGTCACCATTTACATGCATGCTTAAAGGTAGACTGAAGAATGCTGTGTGGATCAGCAACATGATCAGCTCCGTTTATATGAAATGTGAATTTACAGGTGATGTCGCAACAGGAAGTGGAGTCGACCGCCACATAATATCAACAGTGATTTCAAGGCTTATTAGTGGACTCCAAACAAATTTAGGTAAAATCGATCAATGTGTGTGTGTGTGTGTGTGTGTGTGTGTGTGTGTGTGTGTGTGTGTGTGTGTGTGTGTGTGTGTGTGTGTGTGTGTTGATCTCAAATGGATAAGGGTGGATTTTTAATCTGAATGCCATCACTGCTGCAGGAAGTATGGCTGCCATCAGAGTATTCGAGGGTGAGCCTGATCACCTCATCCCCTCAGTGTCCGAGGAGCTGCTGGAAAATAACATGTTCACCATTGCCGGGAGGATGATTGGCCATTCCTTCTTGCACAGCGGGCCCAGGTTCCCGGGACTCAGTCCAGCCATTATCCACGTTCTCTTCGGAGGTTCGCCTGAAACCGCCCCTGTAACGATAAGAGACTGCCCTGACCTCGACATCCGTGAAATTGTAGAAAAGGTGAGCAGGAACAAAAATGCCAGCCTCCATTTTCCCCTCTGCAGAATTAAAACATATATAATTAGATTTTCCTTGCATTTTTTTTATTTATTTTATTCCAGCTTGAGGGAGATGTTGAATTAAAAGAAGAGGCTTCCATCCATCAGCTCTGTCTGTCATGGGACTTTCCTTCTCCCAGTAAAAGCAACAGGAAGTGGCTGGCTAAAAAACTGCTTTTGCATGCTGTAATGTTGGACTTGTTTTATTTTTTTTTCTGCATTATTTTTTAGAATTTTTCAATGTTAAACTCATCCTCTATCACTATTTTACTGTCATTACAAAAGCACTCAAATCAACATTTACCAGTTTGTTCTTTCATGAAACCTATGTATTGTTATTGTCCAGAAGTCTGGTTGTAATGTATCTATTGTCTTATAGGTAATTGAACAAACGAGTCAACAAATCAATCATTTCCGCAGAGGCCTGACAGACACAGGAATCTGGCCACTTCTCACTCACAGGAGAGATGTAATCCCAGTCCTGTTTCCACGGGAATCAGATGCACAAGTCACACCGCAGGTACCATGTAAAAATATTCAAGAATTATCCAAAAAAAAAAAAAGGGCTTTTATGTAGTTAGGCTACCTGGAAATCTGGAATGTACCATCATTATTAAGGAGATGATTCAATTCCAGATGATACTGGACTGTATCATGTGGCCATCATCCATAACAGTCATTTTTGAGAAATATGAAGAAGAATACCTGAGCAGAGATGAATCTTGTGCCACGGACATAAAGCGTGTGTCCAGCTTTTTGAAAACATTTATTGAGAATGGTAGGTACGAGTCTTGTTGCCGTTGTTACTTGTGAAACACTTATTTTTTTTCCAATTCTTCCTATGCTGACTGATTAGTTTGTGGTTTCAAAACAGCTTCTCCAGCTGAGCTAAAGAACCTCGTAAAGTTCTGGATAGGATGGGAAGTTCCAGCGACAGAGATGAAGGTGGAAATAGTGGAGGCCACATATCCCACAGCTTCAACGTGTTTTGGAAAACTGAGACTCCCCAGACATTACACAGAATATGACACATTTCATCTGGAGCTGTGTGCGTGCATATCAACCTGCTATAGTGGCTTTGGATGTACCTGATGTAAAGAAACATTTACTTTGTATAATGTTATGTACACAATAAAGAGGGGTTTGGGGGTTTTTTTTGCTTCTAAACTGTAAGTTATTTTCCATTCATTTTTAATTTTTCTGTATTTTCATTGGCAACGTGGGCTGCAGTGTTGCAATTTTGCACAGGATTCAAGACCGATAACATCCACATGGTGGCAGTAGAGGTCAACCCTGTCCTCTGCTTTCTTTTTTTGCTGAAAGGACTTTGAATTGAATTACTGTATATCTGGACATGTTCCTTTATTTTTATTTTATTTTTATTTTTTTTACTTTACATTTTTATAGCAATGCTTCAATGACCAATTTCTGTGATGTGAAGACATTCAATACAATACAACTGGAATTATTTTGTTTTTTTTTACTTACTGAGTTTCTAATGCTCATTATTTACTGAGACTGACCAACATTGACTTCACATGGATCCAGTATGTTTTACAGACCGAAATTTCATGATAAAATTTCCAATTTTTTAACATTGTGATACAGTTTTATGTTCTCTTACATATATTTGCGTAAGATCACAAATTGATATTCACACATAATACAGCTGCCATCCCTAACTCGTTGACGATACCGCCCTCTTGTGGCAAGAGGGGCGTACATCTTCACCTTCGATCACAATAAACAAATAAATAAATCTAATACTATAAGTGGGCTCATTTCTTATGTCGTGGGGTTAGGTTCACGCCCTGTAAGTAGAGGATACCGGACACAGCCTTAAGACTCCACCATTAAAAATATCTGGAGGGTAAAACTGGAATTATAAATTACTATAATTAAGCTACAAGCTATAATTAAACATACTTATCAGGAATTATTGGTCAATGACTAAGGTATATGAAATATATGAAGACGAACCCCATGTACATTAATAGCAGGGTGACGTCACACATTGAAAAATATTATGGAACTGTCAAAAAAAATTCTGTTAAAAAGGGGGACGAATGTGATCGTCGATATCCAGGAGCTCTTTTATTTTTCATACGAAAAATCTAACTATTGATTTCTGTTCCACATATCACGAGTAGCTGTTAAACGTAATAATAAAGAGCCAGCTTTCCCGTTGTCGTCACCGGGAGGAGGCGGGGTGCTCGACTGGGAGAAGGTTCAGAGGAGCCGGGCATGTTCAAACATATCCTGACGGACCAGACCGACATCATCCAAAGCGCACAGCCAGTGCGCATGAATGGGATTTCACATCGATTGTATGAAAGCATATCTGCTGGAGTGTACACACAGTTTGCTGTTGCTCCACATGTCGTCCTTCAGACATTCGACTCTGGGGAACACATCTTAGGTTTTTGAGACCGTACAGGTTAACCGGGGTGATGCATATGGATTCATCTTGAGAAGCACCTGAACGCCTCCGAGTTCCGTCTCTGGCAAATTACTGCGCAGTGCCACCATGTCTCTCTCTCCCAAAGTAATGAGGGACGGCGAGCTGGAGAAGCGCAGCAGCGGGCTCCTCCAGCTGTGGAAGAGGAAGCGCTGCCTTCTCACCGAGGACGGGCTGCGTCTGCACAGCTACAAAGCACACAACGATGCGTCGACATCGGCGTGGAGCTCCAAGGCCAAGGATCTTCCGTTTGCGCTCATGGCAACGGTCGACTGCGTTGAGTACAAGCGCGGCCTGGTGTACTTCACGGTCGTCCTGACGTCTGGGAAGGAGATTGACTTTCGGTGCGCACAGGAAGGCACAGCGTGGAACGCAGAGATCGCTTTGGCGTTGGTGCGCTACAAGAACCTACAGGCTGTCCTAACGGGACGGAACAAACACCTGTCCACGGCACACCTGGACAATGACCAGGAGAAAGTGGCGCTCTGAGCAGGTACAGAAATACGTGTTTTATTTTATCATGTGTTAAAGCAGCCACAAGGGATTAAAATTCTTAATGTAGTTTCTCAAATATGCCAGTAAAGGCGTCATTTGTCTATAGCGTTTGAAATTTAAATAGTTATCATCCGGGCCAATGATGGGGCCAAGTACACATTATTATTACCATAATAATATATAATGTCATCTGTGAGTTACAAATGATTTTAATTCATACTAATATGAGGGGAAAGCAATCTGTTAATCCAAACAAAACTCATAATCAAGTTGTTGATCTCGCTCCCTCTCTCTGTCTCTCTCCCTGACAACGATAGGCTGAGAAGGCTTTTAAAATACAGTAAAGAAGCTAAGTGCTGTAGTTAAACACCTCAAAGGTGCCGGTAAATGGCGACCAATCAGCCTCAAGCTTGTCCTCCAGATCCTGCCAGTCCTGACTGCAGTTCAGGAGGTGCCAACAGTCAGAAGCTTGTGCCGAGATCATATGGAAAGAAATCATTCAGGCTCTTGGGGACCAGGCCGCAGACGGTCTGTCAGCACTTAAGATGGCACCACTTTGCTTTTCAGATGTCTCACAGTGGAGTCAACATCATGTCCTTTCATTCTTATACCATGGTTCCTGACTTTTCACCACCATCTTCTGAAGAAGCAAATCTATTCCTCTTGGAGGACATAATGACCGTGTGGAACATGAGCCTCCAAAATAACATCTGTCTGCCACTCCCTCCTAAGGCAGCCAAATATTTTTAACCATGCACACATGCGTGCACAAACACACACACACACACACACACACACACACACACACACACACACACACACACACACACACACACACACACACAAAGAACTGATATGAAGATATTAACCATGACCTGGGAGGTATATTTAGTGTGTTTTCAGCTGCTCAGCATTGGACACATGATGCCTGTCATCCATCAAAACTGCTAACAGAAATCTCAAATGTTCATGAACTCTGTGTGTAAGTCTGAACTATGAGCTCAGTGTCCAGGAATCCTCAGTGAGACTTCCTTAAGAGAACCGCGTTAGCCAAATGCTCGAATTAGCCTGGCAGCCGTGGAAACAGTCGAATGCAGCTCATCACAAAAACCAATCAGATACCCCAGCACACCATGAATATGTTCATTAAAAATATATGTTCTTGTTTTAACAGCATCTCTCCTGTGGTGCACTCCATGATGGCGCGTACTGGAGGGACCGCAGATACACGGATTGACGGACAAGAATCACGGTCACATTTCTGCTCTTTTTAAAAGGTCTTAACTGGGATGTCATGCAGGATTCATGACCACATCCAGCCTGTACCGAGGTGCTGGGACACTGTTTCGCCCTTTGTGCCTTGATGTGGAGGACAGTGCAATTTGGTTTTTATTCCTCAGTCTCTGAACATTTTATCACATTCTGCTTGATATGAATTGCACATTGTACATTAACTGCCACATCCATGTACAGTATTACACTTTTAAAGATAATAAATTTTTGTCATAACCCAGCATTCCTTACATATTTTATTTCAAGAGTATCACCCAACCACACCTTTCCTTTCTTTCTGCTTTTGATCCTCTTACCTAACATTCATGCCTTCTTTTATTCCAGATTGGCAAGTTATGCTCTTATGCGCTAAAAACTATTCCCTACCCACCCACACACATGCGCACAACCACATGCTCGGACGACACAAAGTGATCACAATGTAAAAGGAATTACACAGCATTCTTGTTTTCTTAGTGTATAGGCTGAATTAATAATGTAATATAGTAGTTTTTGAAAACTTTATGAATGTAGATAAAGGCCCCAGAGCTTATTTCAGTGCAGATTTTTACTCTGGCAGAAATATAATGGCTTTTTTTTCTCTCTTGGAAATCAAAATAGTTTTTTTTTTTTTCCAGCCTTTCTCACACACCAAAACAACCATCTGCACAATATTTTAGGTCAAGTTCTTCAGCTGTTTCCAGTTGTCGTGTAAAGTTACTGTTATGGCTGCCGGAAAGCACACACGCGCACACACACGCACACACACACACACACAGGCGTGCAGTACAGTTGCTCTTGCGTGTGTGGAGAAGCCAGAGTGGCTTTTGTTCTTTTAGATGACTAATGAGGAGCACCACAAGCCTTAGGCATGTGCCCACAAACATCCACCCACGCAGACAGTCACCTGCAGAAACACACCTACCACCAACTTCAGTTGTTCTTCTGCAGCCTAGTCTGGGACATGTCATTCAGTCAAACATGATATTGTGTGATTGTATGCATGTGTGTGTGTGTGTGTGTGTGTGTGTGTGTGTGTGTGTGTGTGTGTGTGTGTGCTGTTCAGTGTAGGCCATGAATAAAGAAGCTGATTGTTAGCTACTTCTGTGGAAAATCCCTAAACTACCCTGCTACTCTAGAAAGTAAACAAACAAAAGGACTGTAAGTGCGTCTATGTGGAGCTCCATACTAGAGGGACATTATTAGAGCATGTGTGCTTATTTATTTCAAATAGGAAAAAGTCCTTAAGCTTCATTTCTCACACACTTTTTATGTAGTTAGCATGCTCACATATCGGTATGACCACCATCATTTTAGTATGTCTGTTTTCAGCAAAACTACAAAAAGCTTGATTACCTGCAGTTGTGGAAGGAGGCCAGAGGAATGGACAGAGGCCAGGAGTGGTCGTCACAACAATGCACAGTCATGTTTTTCTGCCGGTGCGACTGCACTGCACTCCATTAGTTTGGAATGTATAGCTGTGGTGCTTGGCTTCAGCCACTAGATGTCTCTATTTCTCGTGTTGAGGAAAAGAAGAGCGTCAAAATGTCGGAGTAGTCCTGATCGTTATTTTTCCTAATATAAAGGATATAATGCGTTTTAATGTGTTATTATTCATACTATGATAAAAGCCACAACCCTTCCTTTACAAGGGTAGTAACTCTTCCTTTGGAGAATTACAGACACGTTTATCTAAGCCTCCATCTTTTTTGCAGAGCAGTTACACCAAAATACTGCTCTGCAAAAAAGCTTCTATTCCTAAACCTTATATTGAGGGTTTGAATTAGAAAAATCCTTAATGAGAAGTTGTTTTTGAACGTAAGAGGATCACTGTAAAGGTCACTGATGTCACTCTCCCCATCTTCTGGCACTACAAGCTTAACTATTTCCCAATGTGTTTGTTTATTTTGTACCATCATTGGTCTTCATCTTCCCAGGCCATGCAAGGCCAAAACTTTGACTCCATGTCCCCCACTTTTTAATGACTATACGAGAGGAAAATTGGGCAGCGAGAGATCGGCCAATGACAGACATGGTGGGAACTAATAATAGCCTCCACTAACAAAAGAGAGCGAGAGAGGGAGACAATTGGGGGTGCAGTTAAATAGAGGGACTCCAAATCTTCAGCCCCATCTCTGATTTGTCAATTGTGCAGCTGCTGTTGTCTCATCGTGTTCTTCTGCTCTGGTAAGGCTCTATTCAACGCCTATTTCTTCTTTCTGTGCAGATATGAGAGAGAAAATGGATAAAGGACAGTCCTACACATTTTTCCCTGGTAAATCTATTGAATTTGTTGTCAATTTACAGGCTGCAGTGTGATATGAAGGATGGCAAACTAAGCATGTAGATGTTTGCAGGTAGATTCTGATTGTTGGACTGCTCGATTAATGTCTCTGAGGAGGAGCAACACAGCTGAAATGTCCATCGTGGCATAATTTTAAGCAGAGATGTTGTCTTGAATGTTTTTCAATACATTCTACAAGAGGATTCATCAGAATTAGTCAGAATAATCTGTTGAGTTCTGTAGCAAAGGCTGACGCTGGAGTGAACTCCACTGACATTTCTGGACCACAGAAGCTCATAAGCAACCACGAGCGTCAGTAAATCCCCAGATCCAGTCCAGGCACACCGGAGCCCACAATCGCACCCCACAGCTGTCCATCAGATATCTTCTGCTCTATTCTGGGGAGACAGACCACTCTAAATTCCTGTCCCTGAGATAATCCGCCGGAGAAAGATGGGGATAAAGGATTGGGGGGGATAGATCAGCCCAGAATTTTTTTGGACTCCACCGGAGCAACTCGGAAAACCGAGACATGAGTGGTGCCATTCCAAACTGGAACACAATAGTAAACTGAGAGAGGGACGAAAGAAGAAAACAATTGAGGTTATGCGAGGCGGAGATGCACAATCGATGATATAAATCACCTCTATGAGATAAAGGCCAGAGGGTGGTGATGTAGGGGGGTGATGACAGAACCAAAGCATGTGAAAGATGAGATCACAGGTCAATTGTGAGTCATACCATAAGACTATACTCTAATATTTTGCATTTGGTTCAGAAAAGTTCCCAAACAGAAGAGTTGGAGACGTATTATAGCTTATCAGAGCACCACGATTTGAAGCTTTCTTTTACAGTGTATTTCTGAGCTCAACTTCTCTGAGGGTTGAGATTTATTTTGGAAAATGGCATTTTTACAGCTGGAATGTTGGGTCAACAGATAATTCTTCCCCACAGTGCTGTTTGATAAACTGAAATAACATTTTCCTGCTGCTGCTCTCATGCTGGAACATTCAGACTTCTTTTATTTTAACACTCAGCTATTTTACCCCTTTAATTTGTTCCTAATTAGAAAACACAGTTATACTTTTCTGTGTTTATCTTGAGAGCTGAGCTGTCTCCATTGCAAGTCTGCTGCAGTTTTTTTGAATCCTCTGAGTTTGTTGACGGTGTTGTCATCAACACCAGAAGCTTTCCCTCGGGCAGGAGAATAATTTATGTAAATGCAGTCAGCAAACAAAAACGTTTGTTTGACTCTTTAAAGTTTGTTTGACAGCTCTAATTAGAAAATTAAGTGCTTGGGGCTAAAAAGGAGAAGGTACAAGATCTCTCTCAACAACTTAAACATCCATTCCTTAGGAGGTCAAAACATGTTACAATGAGATGCATCAACTGTCTGACACACCTCAATAACATTAAGTGTGTTCACAGTGTTAAAAAGCACATGAAAGATTTATATATAATAAATAATATATATTTTCACTATAATGGAGAAAAAAGTAATAGTATTGGTACAGAGTTGTGTTGCCTGCTTACAGCTGCCATTTCAATCATTATCAAAATGCACATTCTGAGAATACGGGCCCAGAGTTGATCATGGTCATGAGGAAAGCCAGACAAATCTGTTTTCTGTCTCTGTCCCAGTGAAATCCCTTCAGCAGGATGCCCGAGCATGCGTGAGTAATCTGACTGGCTTCTTATTTTAGATCAAATCTCAGATGTGTTTTTTTTTCTGATCTTAATTCAAAAATTGTTTCTGCTCTTTTCCTTTCACTCTAACTTTCATGTGTTTTCTTCTACAGGCCAGAGGTAAACAAGCTTTTTTTAATCACCTGACTTCAACAAAAACATACAGAAAATGAAAATGCAAACATTAAACTACAATAACTAACAATTATTTTGAATTTCCAGAGAAAACCAAAGATCTCAGCTTCAAGAAAGCTGATGCTCAAGGTAAAAAAGATCAAACCTTTTCATGCACGCATGTATTACACCATTCCGGCCACAAGGAAACAGTAGTGAGTCTTTCCACTGAGGGCTGCACCTTTCATCGTGTATGTAAATGCATGTTATTAAGGCATAATTTCATAAGTGTCATGTTTGCAGAGTCTGATGGTGGCCAAAGCCAAAGAGGAACTAGAACAAGAGATCCTGATAAAAGAGGAGGAGAAGCAGAAGTACCTGGCGGAGCGAGCGCCTCCTCTGAACACAAGTGGCCTAAACCTTCAGCAGCTGCAGGTTATCCAGCCTCTGATGTCTTTTAATTCTTATTTAATCTTCATTTTCAGCCCCTCTCCAGGATTTCTTTCCTCTGTTGAGCTCTGCAATTGTGTTTTTAAAAGAGATTCTGATGAGAATAAATGCTCAGAAAGGCATTTTATCTGCTCACTGTGGGTTTTGTGCATATATGTGTAGGATCTTTGCAGAGAGCTCCATGAGAAGGTGGATGTTGTGGATGAAGAGCGCTATGACATCGAAGCTAAAGTCATGCTCAATACACGTGAGGTACACATCATTGTTATGAGATAATAATGCTGAATGGGAGTGGCTTTAAATGCACATTAAAGCACATTTTCTTAATAAATGCTCATAACTGATCTACCCCTTGTGTAGATTAAAGATTTGAACATCAAGGTGTTGGACCTGAGGGGGAAATTTAAGAGGCCCAATCTGAGGCGGGTCCGTGTGTCTGCTGACGCCATCCTCCGCTCGCTGCTGGGCTCTAAGCATAAGGTCTCCATGGACCTGCGGGCCAACCTCAAGTCTGTCAAAAAAGAGGACACTGAGAAGGTGTGTGTGTGCACAAGTAAACAAAAGGAACACATGCGTGCGGCACATATTCAGTAAAGCAAGTAGCTTCCTTCCGCAGCGGAAGAGACCTGAAAAGTGTGTTTATATAAGTGATTAAAGGCGTGGCACAAAAACAATGATCCCAGATCCTTTTGTATCTATCTGCAGAAGCGGCCCGTCGAGGACAGCGACTGGAGGAAGAACGTGGAGGCCATGTCTGGGATGGAAGGAAGGAAGAAGATGTTTGATGCTGCTAAGGGTTCTGCCCAGTGACATCACCCCCTGCATCTGAGCTGCTTGACCGCATGTTCACTGTTGTGTTACTCCCTGGATTGACTTACATTTCCTTTAACAAGGGGTTTTCCAATTTTCTCAAGCAACTTTATTTTGCATTGTTAATGAGCTTGGGGATTTTTGTTCCAGCATTAATATAAAAAAAACACACAAAAAAAAAAATAAACAGTGGAAACAATGATTATATTTGAGTAGCATATGTCACTGGAACAGAACTGTATCTTCTGTGTACCTATCTTCCTGAACTGCAATGCAAATTTGTAACACATTAAAACACAAAAGGAACCATATCAAGCTCTCTTTTTTAAACAACTGTAAAATCCATCAATGCTACTCTCTGCATTTTGACATTTTAGCATAAGTAAAGTTTGGCATTACAATTAAATTTTATAGGCATTTACAGCAACAACAACAAAAAAAATGCTTTCATGGTGCAGCCTCTTGTTTTTTCATTTGTGAACTTAGAGGCTTAGGATATTATCACCATATCAACTTAATATGGCTTTCACTTTTGGACTTATCACAACCTTATCTCAATAATGCTGACTTATTAACTAGTAAAAGGACAAAAGTAATTCTGTAAAAGGACAGCAAAAGGACAAAACTTATCCTTTCAATTTTAAATAGCCGATGTTTGGAGAAGTTTTATTTAACGACAAGAACATGAAGACAAACAAACCCAGCTTCCATAAACCGGCCCTTTGTACAGACACATCATATGCACAAATGTGCATATGTTGACCGGCTGTCCAGCCTAACATCCTGTCCATGCTGTAAAACAGTATTCAAAATGATGTCTGCTTTGCATGTTCTCAAAGTGAGCTCTGAAAAACTGGTCTATCATTATCACTGACACAAGAGGATGCAAAGAGCCAGCTGCAGACCCGTGTCTGATATGTTCCTAATATGAACAGGACGGCAGACAGGCAGAAAAGTGAACAGGCTGCTTTTGATGGTGCGTGCACAGTCTCATATCTATGTCACAAAAAACACTAAATCGGACGCAGCTGAGCAGGCTAATGATAACCTCAACAATAACTGCATGGAATCTTGAATCTGTGGCTTTAAATATGATACAAATAGAATACATTTATGGCAGCTGTGTTGGACTGAACCTGGGTCAGAGTCCAATTCGGTTGTCTCCAGGCAAAGGTGTGGCTGCAGTCAGCAAACAGCTTTCACTGTTACTGTAACTCAAAGTTACAGTCTGCAAGATATCAAAAACACCAAAACATCAAAAGTTTGACATTGTTTGCCTGTTTTCATCCTGTCAAACCAAAAACTGAAAAAAAAAAAGATTCTCTAAAGCGACAATTTATGGCAACTTTCCACATACAACTTTGAGTTGTTTTGCCACAAACGAAACACTGCCTGCCCCATTTTTGCCTTACATGGATCCCAACACACCCTCACCCCTCCCCTCAGCGCTCTCTGTCTCAGGTGGATAGCTTACCTACACGGTCACATGACTCCTCGGGGTAAAGGTGCACAGCTTTGTGCCTCGCTGACTCCTTCAGCTGCAGCCCTCACGCTGCCATTATTTTCACTCCGCGGCTCAGGTGTGCCTGGAAAGCTTCTGCTCAGTCGCCTGCCATGTCCATCAGTCGGAAGAACTGGTCGGCTCTGTCTAGGTAAGAACACAGAACACTCATGTGGAGCGGAGCACCGTGCTTTTGACAGGTGAAGGAGTTCAGATAAAAACTGGGTTTCTCTGAAGTTTGTGGGTTTATTTCAACTGTTATTCTATTGAAAGCTCTAGATTTCACTTACATCTGTTGAATTGTACAGTTATTTAATTTTTTAAAACGTGGTAAACTTTGGAAACTCCAACTGTTTCACCGACAGACATCTGGCTGAAGATTAGATCTGATATTAAATGAACAAAAGAGCTGTGACTCTGCTCATAATCTGTCGATGAACAAGTAAAACAGGTTTCATTTGACCATTTAAAGCACAATCATGATTTCCAGTGAACAACTAATGTAACTGGGGGTGATTTGGGCACAAAAAATGAAACAAAAAACCCCTCAAAACACACACACACACACACACACACACACACACACA
>BJFM01002617.1:0-29734 GCA_016586285.1 Arothron firmamentum
CTGGTGAAAGAATCTGTAAGAGCTGCAAGATACTGTAGCTAGCTCTGCCCAGGCACCAACAGCTGATCTGGTGGGCAGCAGAGCACATGAGACCTAGCAACCTTTGGCTATAAATCTATCACCTATGCATCTATCCTAGACAAACTTGTCAGAGCTACCCCGGCAAAAAATTATGTTCATAACAAGATTGAAAATCTCATTATGGACTATTACTAAATAATTATTAAATTATTATTAAACTTGAGTGCAGGAGTCTCAGGCTTCATGATTTTTTTCAGACATGATTATTAAGGTCAAGGTGGAATGCGAAGGGCCCCAATTGAGATCGGGGACATGGCACCCCTCACTCTGCAGACTTCAAAGACGCATCAGCAGAAATCCTGGCGAAGACCTGGATGAAGTGGTAGGTGCAAGGAGCCATCACCAAAGCTGAGGCTAGATTAAGGCACAAAATCCTGAAGGACAATTGAAGGCAGGTATGAGCAGCATTGAAAAAACGAGAGAAATAATATGCTTACTAATAAATAAATAAGCAGTAATGCAAAATTTTACAAAATTTCTCGACTATTGGAAAGAAGTGCAAACAGTGTCAGCATTGTAGTGTCAGCATTGTAACTGGAGTGACAAGATATTGCAGCGGTAGAAATAAATATATAAATAATACAAAACTGAACCCAGAATTTAAAGAGTCCTTGGGCTTCATATAAACCAAGTACCAAAATATTCATTCCACTCGCAAAGTGAGGACGAAGTGAGCACATTTTGGTTGGTCCTCACAACTTTAAAGGCCTGTTTGAGGGTTAAGAGTTGGTTTTAAGGTTAGGGATTAATGAGTGGACTCCAGTCCTCACAACTATAGAGACAGATGGGTTCTATGACAGAACCTAGTAGTTTGAGCCAGATCTGAATTGGATCATCCAATTTGATGTTCTTCTGATACCTGACTTTGTCTCTCAGGTGTTTCACAGCTTTGTTAAATGTTCCTCTAGTGCTGATGTTTAAACCGAGGTAAGCGCAGTTTTTTTTGTGTGTTCTAAGGGAGTTTTATCAAAAAAAGGAATTCATATTTATGATGAAAAACAAGGAACATTTTGCTTCTGAGTCTATGAGGGTGATACCCGGTTCTGCAGACTGTTCCAAGTTATTTGCCAATTTTTATATCGATGTTGAACAGCATTGGACTCAGGCTGCATCCCTGTCTCACCCATGGATCCTGAAAATAGAAGGCCATGTGCTTGCTACTGATCCTGCAGCACATTTGTTGTTAGTATACATGGACTCGATGATGTCATAGGTTTTGTCACTAATCCCACTTTCTAACAGTTTGTCCTGCAGACCCTCATGCCAAATTGAGTTAAATGCTTTTGTGAAGTGAACAAAAAGGACAAATACGTTTCATTTGTGTTGACTTATTTTTTAAAAAAAGCCTTATACAGTATGTCACAGACCTTCTTTGTTTAATTATAAGTCATTTTATTTTCCCTTGTAGTTCTTTTAGTATAATCGGGCAACCTAATGGGTTTTGATTGTCTTATATGATTGGTTCAAAAATTTTGTATTTTATCTCAATGGTGTTTTTGTTCTTTATTTGTTTCTGTTTGACCAAAGAGATTGGAGGAATGTTGGTGGTGTTTTTATACTGATTTAGTTTAGTTTTACTTTAGTTGAGACATGTTCTGGTTATGTGGCTCTCTGTGTTTTTGAATGGATAGATTTGTCAGTTTTTTTCCTGAGGCATTTATGTTCATACATTTGTCACTGTTGTTCTTTTCAGATGTTCTTCTCTGTAAAGGTAAGGTCTTTATTTCCAAACCAGTTGAAAAACGCTTAAGTTTCGATCAGCTGTGTGGATTGGGTCCATTGTGATTTGTACCATATGAGCATTCTGGCTAAGTTCCTCCCCTGGTTGATCCCTTCCAGTTCGGTGGACGTTACTACATCTTCTTTGTAGTTCGCATTTTGGTCTTCTCCTCTGTTCCACGTCTCTTGTGGGACAATGGTGCCTGCATTTGTGGTGTCTTTAGTGAAGTCCGGGTTTCTGCTCCGAAGACCAAAGGCATATGACCTCAGGCCTTGTATGTTCTAGGATGAAAGAGTTAATGATTTGTGTCCCAAATCCCTTTAGGTTGTGGCTCTCGGCCTGGTGGCATTGCAGGATTAATGGGACTGTCATTTAGGATGTGTTGGTCTGGCGTCTGTGTGTGTCTCGGAGTGGTGTAGATGGCACTCTCACAGGTTCATTGGTGAGTCGTATCACCTCAGTTTTGAGCCTTCGCACCTTTTCCTTGAGCTGCCTTGTCTCCTCTTTAGAGCTTCCTCATTGTTTTGCAGATTTTTCACTGCAGCCCAGAGAACGGAAAATTCCACCCCCACCTTGGTATCACTGGCTCTTGGGGCGGGGGGGATTGTTTTTGTCCTGGGTTCTTGTCTGTCCCTGCTGAAGGGTGATGAGCTTGCGTTCCATCTCCACTTTATTTCATCTGTATGAAGCTGTCCTTCACTTCCACAAATGAGTCCATCTCTGTGGTGTGGGGGCTTCTGAGTCACTTTCGGCTGTGGCAAGGGCGTCCAGGTTGACACACACACACACACACACACACACACACACACACACACACACACACACACACACACACACACACACACACACACACACACACACACACACACACACACACCATATAACGCAAGACAAATCTGAAGCAATTAATAAACATTAAGGTATCAATAATGTCAGATGGATTTGGTGAATAATGGTAATGTGTTTAGAAACAATGTTATGAGATATCTCATCATGACCCGTCTCATCACATCTTTGGTGATTGGGCTGTAAAAAGGTGGACCACACAAGTGAAACAAGGGAATGGCTGAAAGGAAATGAGATTAACTCTAATACTCCATTCTAAAGAAATCACTCAACAGACTTAAATAGTTTTTCTGAAATAACTATTCTGTGATCAGAATCTTAAGGTGTCTTACCATGGCAACCAAATTCATGTAAATGGATTGCTGTTCATTTAATTAGTCTGTGATTGTAGTTTATCATATAATAGTCTTGTACTTCTGATAGCTGTCTGTCATCTGGCTTAACTTTGAGGTTAAAATGGACTTAAGTCCAGTTGCCTACAAAATCTAAACTTGGATGTTAAATTTTAAAGTTGGATAACTATGGCCTGGATAACTATGGCCTGGATGGAGAACCTTCACAGACATTTTGTGGTTAAGAGTGTTTTTGAAATAATGAAAATGTGTTCTAAGAAAAAAAGAAGAAGAAAGAATTAGATATCACTAGATAAAACGAATGAACAAAAGTCGAAAATCTGTGGTGTGAAAAGCAGCTGTAATTTGTTGTCTGAGATTTGTCAGTGCTGGGTGTCCCTTGAAGACCGAAGCGACCCCCGCTGTCCCTTTAAACACGTCCTCATTCTGTTACCATAAAGCTGCTAGAAGACTCTCACGTCAAAAGTCACATGCTCCACATCCCTTTGTTTTCTCCAGACAGCCTCTTTTTTAGATGCAAGGGCCTAGAAGGACATTCCAATTCCGTCTGTCTGACGGGATTGTGACAAAATAAAAACGATTTGTCTAATAAATATTTAAAATCGTTTAAAGGTGAATCTGCAGCACGAATATTTCAAAATATAATTAAATATAACACAAGAAATTGTCAGTGCAATAAAGGCAAATGCCAATTTGTAGAAGTTATCCAGCATTTTAATGATTAAAAACTATGAATAACTAGTTATTTAGTAGAAAAGCGATAACTCCAACTTTAATTTATTTAGTCTATTCTTTTAAATTAATGGCTTTTCTCAATTAGTATATGAATCATAAGCAATTCAGAAACTACTGAGAATTTAATTTAAATTACTTTGATGTTAATGCACTTTTAGTTGATTTTATTCTTATTTTTTCTCGAATGCAACTTGTTACACACGTTCTACAGTTGCATTGTGGTGTAGTACACAAAAACACGTTTTTTCAAATACTGAGGTTCTTCTGGTGACTTGTTGTGCACTGCTGAGGACTTACGGTAATACAGCTCAAAAGAAGCGAGGAATCCAAAGAATGTGAAAACCTGCGATTCTAAATAGTTATTTGGGCGAGGAAGGAACGACCGTGTAGGCCACCGTTCACCACACACACACACACACACACACACACACACACACACACACACACACACACACACACACACACACACACACACACACACCAGCAGGGAGGGAGGGAGAGAGAGAGAGAGAGAGAGAGAGAGAGAGGGGTGGCAGTCGGCTCGGCAGACGTTTTTGATTCAGAGGAAAAGCGGACTTTCTTCAAGCGCTTGCCGGAGGATAAACAGCATGCAACAAGTAGTCCTACCATCTTCAAGTGACTGAAACCAGTGATCTTTGTCTCCAGACGTCCGGCGACATCCCACCGTTCCGCGGTTTGTAGTTTCTCCTCCATCGACTGTGGTAATATCTGCAGGAAAGGCTGCTATGGGGGAGAAGCTGCTGTGCTGCGAGGTGGACTCCATCAGGAGAGCCCACCAGGACGTCAACCTGCTCAACGACCGAGTCCTGCTGACTATGCTGAAGGCAGAGGAACACTATTTACCGTCCCCAAACTACTTCAAGTGCGTGCAAAAAGAAATTGTTCCCAAAATGAGGAAAATTGCTGCCACCTGGATGTTAGAGGTTAGTTTGTACTGAGCTTTAACTTTATTTAGCATATATGGTGCCCAAATTTGAGCTTCTTAATTTTAGAAACATATACATGTGGACATGATTTCAGATGTAAACGCTGGCTATCCTGTCGGACGAGCCTAGCTGTGTTATTTCATTGTTAATGTTATATAAACGCTCTGAAAAGTGCGTTAGAGCGCGGGGTGATCCGGAGACGGACGCGACACCAACGCGCCCGTCAATTCTGCTGTTTTTTATACAGCTAAAATGATGAAAGATTGTGAAACGTAATTAATGAAAATTATTACAAAATAACAGCCATGTACACGTATGCGTTCTGCTCCGTGGCAGTATTGCGCGCCATCTTTGTTGTCTGAATCCAGATATTTCTATCAACTGTGATTGGAAAAAAAATAGGCTTTCAACACCAGTTTACTGATAAAACCAGTCGGAAGAGAGTGGGTAGGTGGTGGGATTGTTTAGTTACTTCACAAGTCCGGTGGTCTGTGATGGTTGCTGAGAAGAGTTTGAAAATACTCAGAGTGGTTGACAAAACACTGTAACAGGTGTTTTTTTTCTTTTTTTTCTTTTTATTGTTTTTAAATATTAACGTAAATCTTTTATTTTAAAATTTTAGTAACATTATATAGCCAAATGAAATATATAGAAATATGTGTGCGCGCGCGCATATATATATATATATATATATATATATATATATATATATATATATATATATATATATATATATGAAGAGTACATCTCTCCCTTCAGGTCTGTGAAGAACAGAAATGTGAAGAGGTGGTTTTCCCTCTGGCTATGAACTATTTGGACAGATTTTTATCAGTGGAAGCCACAAAGAAAACAAGACTACAACTTCTGGGGGCTACTTGCATGTTTCTTGCATCAAAGATGAAGGAGACGGTGCCATTGTCAGCGGAAAAACTCTGTATCTATACGGACAACTCTGTCCATCCTGGAGAGCTGCTGGTAATTTATCGCGACTCTTACAGTAGACCTACATGTTGTTGCAAATAATTACTATCACAGTCTAAACGGGACGTGTTAGATTGTACTTAAACGGAAATTGTTTGAGTTTTGATGAAATGGATATTTCTAAAAATTATGCTGGTGTATGTTTTAACAGTCTGAATGTCTCTGAATAGCTGTCCCGATTTTCAACATTTACAACAGACCAGAGCTCTATAATATCGCAAGCGTTTTTCAATAATTCAAGATTTTGATTCGCAACATAGCGACACCCTGTGGCTGCCTCTCCAAAACGCAGTCAATTACATTTAAACGAACAAAACTATCAAGCTGTTTTCCCAGTTGCCTCATGTGGTACATGTGGTTTGCTTTCCTCTTGACCTATTCACAGCAAATGGAGCTGCTGGTTCTGAGCAAACTGAAGTGGGACTTGGCTTCAGTGACACCACATGATTTCATCGAGCACTTCTTGTCCAAGCTGAGGATCTTCCCGTCCACCAAGCACATCCTGAGAAAGCATGCTCAGACTTTTGTTGCTCTTTGTGCCACAGGTGAGAGACAAAGTTCATTCTCAACCAGATGATGCCGCTTTTGTATCACTCTACATCAGTAAACTACATAAACACCGAAAAAGACTATTTTAACTTAATATAATTTTAAGGTTGGCTACGCTCAACTTATGCACTTTCCAACAATGTGATTGCTTAATTTTAAACCACTTAATTTTTCTTCTATTATTGTTAGGCTCTTTTTTCCTCCATTGTTATTTTAAAAATCACATTTAATGAAGAGTTTTAATCAAAATATCAGAAGACTTTCCTAATTGATAATTTCTGAATTCATTTTCAGATGAAGGTTACTGACTAGGGTGACACGTTTTTTTTGTGCCAGTGAATAGACTAGAAGTTGATAGTGGAGTTTTATAATGATATTCCTATTTTGTCAGATGTCAACTTTATTGCAAGTCCTCCATCAATGGTTGCAGCCGGCAGCGTCGTAGCAGCTGTACAGGGTCTCTATCTGAAGAGCCTCGATGCCTCATTTTCCTCTCAGAACCTCACAAACCTGCTATCACAGGTCATCGGCAGCGACCCGGTATGCAGACACATTCTAATACAGCATGAAATTCTAACAAAGTGGTTTGTCACATGCATTCATCTTAAACTGTATGTTTCACAGGACTGCTTGCGGGCCTGTCAAGAGCAGATAGAGTCTCTCCTGGAGTCCAGCTTGCAGCAGGCTCAGCACCACAGCAGCACCACAGAACCAAAATGTGTGTCCGGTGATGCAGACCTGTCCTGCACCCCAACGGATGTGAGAGATATCAACATCTGAAACCGCAGGGCGTCATGGACCTTCAACAAAAAGGTGTAAAGGTGGTCTCTGGTGTAAGAGCTAGCACGGCTGGCACATCATCCAAATGCTGCTGATGTCAATGTACACCAAGATGGAAACAACACGTGCCTCAAGATTGCCCAAGAGAGAAACAATTGCAGCCGATGACAAGTGTGGGTTCCAGCTGATGCTACAATATTTGCCTGTATATTTTATTACTTTAATTTAGGAATTTTAAAATACATGCAGACTCAGATTACAAAGGAAAATATTTCAGACTGTTGGTCTACAGTATGAATACCACATCCTGTGTTTAGACCTACTACCCATAGCTGTAGTAGCCGGTGTTTGACATTATATATGATTTTTAAGTGCTACACAGTTCTAGATTGGGCAGAAAAGGAGTTTGTTCATTTCCAGTTTAATTTTTTTTTCCAATTTTGATAATGTAAAAATAATGCAGAACAAAGAAGCAAAACCCCACGACATGCATAATGAAAAAGTGAAGTTTCAGTTGGAGAAGAAGTTTTTGCTTGATCTAATGAGAAAAAAGGACTTGACCTGTGTTTTTAGTGGCTCACTGTAACTGCCCCTGTATCTCAGGATTGCCTTTTAGTTTAGCAAATGTTTCATACAAGACAACCTGCTTTTACGCCACGCTGTAATTACCTTAGTCATAACTCAGTGTTACATAGGAAGGTTGTGTTACGGAAGGTAATTCTAATAATTTGTATAATAACGTAGATCGTTTGTATGTATTTTGAAGTTACTCCAGCTGCTAATGTTGAATTCTCCACATTTCGAGCACCCTTGTAATCCAGAAACATTTGTTCATCTAAAACTCAGTCTGTCCTCATATCAGTCTGTTTGCTCGCTTACTCTCAGTGGATTATGAGAAGGGAATGATGCTAAAACAAAAACTATAGTGTGATGTTGAGGACATTGAAATGATTTTGCACAAGCTGAACAGATGGGGACTGTCTCCTCGGGCTGGGAAGGTGAGGCATTTATGTAAAGAGCACAGAAGCGTGAAAATGGCAATAACTGCGTGAAACGCAACATGGGCACTGTTTTCATGTTGTAGTTTTCAAGTCAATGATTTTTACAGGACAAGAACCTTGAGCATTCTGAACATGAAGATGGACAGATCAAATTTGGTCTTTTTTTTTTTTTTTTTAGATGTAATCCACCTGTAGGATTAAAACATTCCTTGAATAATGCTGCTATAGAAAAAAAAAAAAAATCCCAGCTCCGTGTTTAAAAGCAATGCTTTTCTCAAGCTGTTTGCTGCTACATTTTAAGGTTTATTTTTGTATATATTAAAAAAATATATCCGTGTCATTATAGCAACATGTAGTGCTATTCTAACTTTGTTGGTAGGAAATGTTTGACGTCCTTATTTGTACATTCTGTGATTAATGTTCTGTTTGTATCACTACAAAATTACTCGAATAGTGACAAAAAATACAGACAGGTTTTAGGAAATACCTCATGATAGTCAAACTTTTTTCAATTTAAGTCTTTTTTTTTTTATGTTATTCAGTTCTCCGTTGAACCTGCCGTTGCAGGACGTCCAGCATGTTGTAATACTGGTGCCATGACACAAGGGGCAGGCGTGAGTGTCAAACTCTCTGCTCATCGTAGCCATCTCTCTTCCCCATTTCTATATTTATTAAACAATTTTAAAACTGTCACTCACTCGTGGTCGATGTCATTCCAAATAGATGCGCCTATTGAAATCCAGGTTTGCCACTTTTCCTTTTCCAACCTTTCATATTTGTTTTGACTTATAAGAATATAAATTGGGCTACAAAGGTGTATGACATAATCAGGACATATATATTGATTGGTTTCTGGCTTGGCCTTTTCAGGTAGCATTCTGTATTCAGTTAACCACAAAAATTAACTGTATTATCTGTTGTCACAATGAAAATTTTGTTTGGCTATACTCCCCCCCCCCCCTAGAAACTAGCGCCTCCCAGTGTTTTTTTATGCTTCTTGAGTTTTTGTTGCTGTTGAGTTCTGTTATTTTTACCGGTCTGATGTCTACCTGACTGTTTTCTTCTGCCTGTCCACTCTTGGATCGATTCACAGCCCTTTCCTTTTTCTGCTACCCAGCTTGGTTTTGACCTCCAATAGTCAAGTTTGACATAACTCTGGCCTAATTCCCAACTCCTGATGCACTTGCATACTTGACAATGAGGTTGGAGGTATGATCAAGCGGTTGTGGAATTCTATAGATAACCCTAATCCTAAGTGGGTTTATACCACAGAGGTCAGAATGCTGCTCTTAGCTGAGGTTTGATGACCTCACTGTATCTACATTTAACTTAACAAGTAACCACTAATAGACAAATGATGAATTACTATTATGACTGAGTCTGAACCTGTTATGATCCAAGTCATTTTTTCCTCCAGGACAGTTTTATTCATTTAAAGTTTACAGAATAAACAGCAGTAACAATAAGGGTGAAGAGAACAATGAAATATGCTACAGTGGAGCTGAATTCTTTGTTTTCAGCAACACTGATCCTCTGTGTGTTCATTTGCTCAAACACCCAAAGGTCATCAGAGAGTAGGAGCTGGAGGAGATTATGTCCGAAACGCCCTGTATGCACACAGATTTCACTAATCACGTACAGTTGCGCACATATCCACACTGGTGTCGTTTCATCCAGTTACAAGCAGAGTAAGTCCCCGCATCTACAACTCAGCTCTGTGGGCAGACTGATGTACAGAGATGTAACCTGAAACAAGCACAACTGATGTACTTCTGCGCGGAGCTCCGCCATTTCTTCTGTCCAAGAATCAGTTCAGTTCATTCCATGTGTTCAAAAGGATACTGCTTCAGAAATCTGCAGGAAGGCTTTCAAGTCGCTTGAAACATTCAGCATAGAGCAGACCTTAAAAAAACCAAAAAAAACCAGTCAGACCTCATCTTTAGTAACTCTCTGTTGCACCTGCCTCATCAGCATTCATTGTAAAAAGATTCAATAGCTCTGGTGTCTATGCATTTTGTGCAAAATCAGCTTGGTCCGTACAATTCAGTGTTGAACAATGAACAGAGGTGGGTGTGAAAAATCAGCCGGCGTCTGTAAATGACAAACATCTGTCTGAACATCTATTAGCTTAAGAATCAATTGGCTAAAGAATCAGAGAACAAGAAAAATACAATGGTTGCACTGTACCGCTAACATTGGGAAATTAAACTCGAACATACAGTTTTAATAAAACTGAAATAAAAACTTTACATCATATTAACCAAAACTTTTAATTACCCCTAAATAAATTCCCACAATCTATTTCATACTGCAGTGGTCCATCACAAAAGTGCAACTAGGCTTTGACGGAGATTATAAAAGGGTTAAAAAAAAATCTTACGGTTGTTGAGACTGACACCCTCAGCAACATTGTGTGGACAATGAAATATGGTTTATTACAGACAATCTGTTTGAGCTGTTCCAGATTAATTCATCACAGAGGGAAACTAGAAAAGCACTCTGTATAGAACTTTTTGAGCTATTTTGCCTTAAAGAAAGACAGACAGAGTCTGGCTGTCACATAACCTTGCCCCTTGGCGGAGGTAAAAGTTACCTGTCTGAACTTGGCACGAAGTTTTTTAATATCCTCTGGTAGTGATTTAGGCTGATCTTCATGAGGACAACCTTGGATCAAAAACAGGAGAGCCTCCAGGACTTTCAAATGCTTCCTGAGGGAACACAATGATCAAACGGTACATTCAACAAGGCATTTTGGACAGTCTTCCAACAAACTACTGAATTCCAGAATTTTGGGAAAAATTGTTAATCCAATCCAATTACAGAATTATTAAATCAAACAATGGAAATGGGGAAGGGCAGAACGATACGAGGAAAATATGTTGTCATGGTTTGTTAACCTGAAGATGTAGATCTAAAAGTTGGAGAATAAAGACAAAGGGAGCAGGAAGAAGAGGTGTTTCTGTACCCTGTAGCAACCTAACTAAAACACGCTTCCACCGCAGGACCTTCGGGGTAGTTTTACAGGGCCGGGGGCATTAGTGCATGTCTCCACTGCAGGAACCTCCCCCGAAGGGCCAGTTACAGGAACTTTTATGTTGATTAATCAAGTCCCTGCTCCGGGGTAGGTACTTAGATTGGTCCTGAAAAACTCCTGGGTGGGGCTTAAGGTTTACTCTGCGCTGATTGGCTAAACCTAGAGCAGGATGTGATACGGTACCCAACAGAAGAGGAGCGTTAGCCTAGTAGACACCGTTTCCCCTCCTCATTCATACTGTAGCATCACCATGTACACGAACACACAAACCAGAAATACGGCAGCAACCTCAGCTTCTTCCATGTTTACCACCCTTGTTTCTTCCTTTGGTGTGACGGTAACATGATTTTTTTTATGTTTGGTCGAGGGGCTACCCTGCAGCAGAGACACCACCATCAGAGGGGCCAAGTGAGAGGAAAGGTTCCTGCGCCGAGCATTTACCAGGAACTCCTGCAGTCTAAACATCCCTTAAGGTGGTAGCTACAGGTTAGATAAGTCTGGTCTAACTGATTAGTAGTACTAGTAGTGTTTCAAGCCTCTTCGTAGAAGATGGTGTCAGTCTCCAGGTTCAACAGAACATGTAAATTCAGATTGTAGTGGTGTTTTGAAATGACATAGTTCCATTTTCTGAAATAACGACATCTTATCGTGGTGGAAAAAAGGTTTAGAGCTCACTTGCTTTGGGTTCTTTTGTGCAGACATATAAAATAACATGGTTTTAACTACCTGACAGACTCGGCAAGCAGACTCAGGTACTCCTAACCAACAGTGATGTGTTGGTTAGGATCGTTTCTTGTTACTCTGCTCTGTCGCAGCCGCTGTACTGCTTCCTTTCACTTCCTTGTTTTGCAGCAATGCCCACGTCTGCTCTCACTGGCTGCAGCTCTTTCCACGTCACTACAACCCGACTGGATATCTAGCAGGTTTGATATCCAGTTTTGCGTCTGGGACTCAGTGCGGGACGTCGCCAGGGTCATTACTCAAGTCTTAGAGGAACTTAAGCTCAGTCGCCAAGCAGATTAGTGACTCATCCTGATTTGGGTGAGGGTGAGTCGCGGCGTCTCAGACGTCTAAAATAGTGTAGTGTGAACAAGGCTTAAGGGTATCTGAAAACTTTTTTCCTCCACTGTGGAAATGAACCAGGGAGTTCACCTGAACAACAAACTGGACTGGTCACAAAAGACTTAAAAACGTACTTAAAAAAACCAAAGCCCAGAGCAGAAAATACTTGTGCAGGAGTCTTGAGTCACCACCGCAATCATTTAGGAGACTCTTAGAAAAGTTCTTGGATATATTCATATAATTTACTCATTTCAAACTTTTTCATTGAAGACATCAAGTAATGAAAATAGGATCAAGGATATATATACACAAGAACAATGTTACCATTACTGTCAGTTTGCTTTAACAGTACTTTGGGACATGTTACCCGAGACTTTTGATACTCATAAACCTAATTTTGAACCCAATAATACAGCCCATCAGATGCGATGCACAGCGGGGTTATTTACTTGAAACATTTCTTTGTGTATCAGAAATCCTCTATGCTTTGTTCTTCCCAAAGGTAATATAGATCCTCCCAAAGATAATATAGATATAATATAAAGCCTGGATTATTTAATATATCCAGAGACATTACTTGTAAACTGAATTTCTTAAACTAAATAATGCATCAAATAAAGGTGTTTTCAGTGAAAGCTCAAAGCCTGAGATAGATCAGGAACCTCACCTTGATTTCACATCGTTATTTGATTGGAGAAGACATTTCCATGTGATGGCGAAGCCATAATAGAAGGAAACCTGAACGAAAATGTTACAATTAGCAAAGGAAGGAACTTAAAAAAAACCCAATAAAATTGTGAAAAAATTAGTACACTGTTAAAAAAAAAAGCCTGTGAACTTTTTAGCATTGGTGCATACAGAACCAGTCAAAGGTTTGGACACACTTTCTCAGTGCATTGTTTCTTTATATTTATTACTTTCTACATTATAGAGTCATGTTGAAGACATCTAACACTGAAAATAAACACATATGAAATCATATAGAAAACAGTTTTGTTTTATTTTTTTAAATCTTAATGCGTTGGAGGCCATCAGTTGGGTTGTGCAGGAGTAGGGTTGGTGCAGTTAACAGCCCTAGTTCACTACTATTCATCATCCATTTTATGGCAAGAACCACACAACGACTAAAGAGAAATGGCAGTCCAACTTCATTTTAACACAAGAAGGTGATTCAACACTGAATATTTCAGAAATTTTGAGAGTATCCTCAATCACAGTTGCAAAAACCATCAGATGCTATAATGAAACTGGCTCTCACAAGGACCCCCCTAAGAGTCACTTCAGGAGAGTTACAAGTAGAGCTGTGCCTGTAATTGTTTAAAAAAAAAAAAAAAGATCTTGATTCACACATGCATGCCATTACTTTTCTAAACACAATGATTCTTCGGCATTTTATTTCATGAGCTGCATCAGCCAAAGTGGGTTTCACTAGCTAGTAGGCTGTCCTGTTTCCTGTTAGAATATGGATTTTTATTTATCTTTAGTTAACTGAATAAACCATTGTTAATTGTTGAAAAAAAAAATCAAAGTTTAATAAGGTGTCCAAAGGTTTTCACAGCACTCTAGCCATTATTGCCACAGACAGTTGTGGGTTCCTTTCAAAAGTGTTTATACTGGGAGATGTAACTTCATGGAATATCATATACTTAAATGCAGACAACTCATATACTGTATCATGTCAGGCATCTTTTGACTGACCTCAGAGGACAATTTTGCACCATGAGAGACTCCGTGTCTGCGTCCGTCCTGCAGTCCTTGATGGGTCCCTTTGTCGAAGCCCTCCCTGTATCCTTCCGCTCTAAAACTGAATTAAAAAAAAAAAGGTTAATCGCAAGAGAATCTCTCACTGGTCCTCTACTTGGAGGCAAGAACCAGACCTATTCTACTATTGTCAAGAAAACTACGCCAGAAAGCCTTTCGGGGCTATTTTTGTGAGATAAGCCAAGTTTGAAATAAAAGGAATGTGTTAAAACTTAATTTATTTTATCTGAAAAACTTTTATGTGATGGTTTAAATGTATGCCAAAACCTGCTCAAACAGATTTTAAAGAGTGGTGACACAACACTCACGTTTCTTCTGCCAACACAATGCTGTCAAAAATATCTTCATTTCTACCAGACATCAAGACCAATGCGAGATTTTACAATAACACTGTTAAATATTAGAGGCTGTTAGCGTCCCACTACAATCCACACCTCACCGTAGATGTACGAACACCGTCTTCTTCTTCTTCTTCTACGTCTTCTTCTTCTGCTACAATATCTTCTTCGATTTAAAAATTCCTTGGAAGCTTAAAACTACAAATATATAGCATCGCCTAGTGGACTGGAGTTCCCAACGTCTCGGTGAACCTCATGACCTAAAACTTGCATTACAACCACACAAAGGAGAAATTAATGTCAAAGCTTAAACCTCTTTTCATCAAACCAACAAATTTGGATCTTTTAACTGACCGTCTGCGTACTCCACATGTTTCCACATAAAAAGATCGTGGCGTTTGACTCTGAAGCCTCAGCTCTATTCATAGATCAAAACCTTTTTTAAAAGTTCAAGTAACAAAACAAACGCCATTTTACCCAGCTGACAAAACCTGTATGTGATTATTCTAAAATAAATAAATTAAAAAAACACATTAATAATAATAATAATAATAATAATAATAATAATAATAATAATAATAATAATAATAATAATAATAATAATAATAATAATAATAAAATACATTAACACAAAATAACCTCTGTTTGAACGACTGTACATGAAGCAACGGTACTTCATGACCTCATTGAGTTTAACCGGCGACGGTTCGTGCTAAATAACATGGATGGGGTACAGTAAATATATCTATGAAACATTTGTGTTTGGGAATTATAGAAAGTTACAAATTTCCATGGGCGTCTGTAGGTCTACGGTCGACGTGCCTATTTTCCCCACAAGATGGCAATATCACATATGTATTGTCACTCTAAACGTGATCTGCAATGATTCAGAGACCTGATGGACCATAATATACTGTAATAATCATTAGCGGTAAAAATAAATAAATAAATAAATAAATAAATAAAATAAAATAAAATAAAATACAAGCACTCTGTGTGTTTTTTGCAATTTGCAACTGATGTTGGTTTGGTACGGGTTTTTATAATTATTCTAATATGTAATTCATTTCTAATTTATTATTTACAATTTTGTTATGTTGTGTTAGATTTTTGTTGCAGCATTTTTAGAATCATAATGTTTTCATCCACAGTCTTCTGGCAGTCTTCTCCGCTGGGGCTGTGAAAAAAGTTGAGTTGCAGGGTCTCAAAGCCAGGCCTTGCTGAGAGGTCTCTTCAGATTCCTTACTGACAGTGAGGGTCCTCTACTTTTTTTTTTGAAGAGCCCCTTTACCTCCAACTGTGAGATAGTATGGCACACACACACACACACACACACACACACACACACACACACACACACACACACACACACACACACACACACAAACACGCACATTAATCCAGACAAATTATGGACATTGTATAGACGCTATAGGGCTTGTGTGTGTGTGTGTGTGTGTGTGTGTGTGTGTGTGTGTGTGTGTGTGTGTGTGTGTGTGTGTATTGGGGGGGTTACCACTCTTTGTTTCCCCATAATCCTCACCTTCATCCTTCCTTTGACCCCCTACTTCCAGTACCATGACCCCCTACCCCTGCCAGACATATTCACTACAACTTGCAATGTTTAAATACATTGTCAGTGTATTAGAGATATTTGGGGAAACATTGGCCCATAAATACATACATTTTTCCATAAAGAAGACAGCAGAATTTAGATTGGAGTCAGTCAGGCTTAGTTGTAATTAGAGGGTAATTAGTAATGAGTGACCCTCAATCAAATCTAACAGATGAATTGATGGAAACTAATGAGGTGTGTGTGGGAAAAGAACAAAACTACTTGGAACTAGTTAGAACTAGGTTCTGACAAAACTAGGTTTTATCAACACACATTGCAAGTGGCTTGTTTGTGATGAGGATTTACCCCTTTTTTAATCCATTTGCTGCTGGTAAAATAATTTCTGCAGGGTACAACAGTGTTATATTTGTGATGATACACTTACAAAAGACTCAATGAGATAATCCTTTGTTTTTTAAGAGGTTCATACAAAAAGAAGAGGAGCCCAATCTAACACAGAGTTGCTCCATAATTTATATACCAATCTGAAGTTAAACTAGGTTTCATTTAGTACCAAGCCAATGTAATTTAGTACCAATCCAATGTAATTTATGACACATTGTGAAGCTACATTCATATTACAGTTTGCAAAATGCAAAGATATTAAAAACAAGAGATCCACATGTATTCCACCATCCAAATGTTCAAAACATTGATTTTTTTGGTCAACATACAACTTACTTTTATGTCAATGGAAGTGTTCCATGCTTGACTGATACAGTCCTAAGGTGGTCTTGATGTATGAGCCACTGATTAAAAAGATCTGTTTATATAATTGCTTTCAAAGGTCTGGCGTGACCTGCTGGCTGGGATCAGGATCTATCACTCCACCCACGCCGGAACACCAGTGAGTTGTGACCATTACCAATGACATCCACCATCGACTTGAGACTGCGCAGAGTCAGGACTGTGAATTCATCACTGGCCTCAGCAGAAAGCCAACAACCTTCAAAAAGGTTTTCTGTGACAAAAGGAAACACAATTTATTATAGAGTTCAGAAATACAGACTAGCTAGACGAGAGTGATCCAATTGAAAGTGAGGTGTGTGAAGAAAAACTCATCTGTTGCACAAGTCGAGCAGGGGATAATCTGTGACTTCTTAAGCCCTGGTTGCACCGATGTCATGCAGGGTTTTTTTTTTTCCCCTTCCTTTTTATAGGATCTCTAAAGTGTGCTTTCTCTCCGGATCTGTGTGATGCAGGGACCCCAGGGCGGCAAAGACACTTGTATCACTGGGCCGTGACAGCGACACACATATTGGAACACACAAACACAGAGCAGTAGCTCCTAAACCTTTTGTTAGCAGGTCCTGGTCCACTGATCTTGCTCACTGTTGAAGGACAATAAAAGGGGAGACTTTCAAACAGGCAGCTGTCTGCTTCCCAGTAACATAGCAAGTAGTTGCACATGCAGAACTAATCACGCAAAAACAACCCTCATAATTCTTGAAAAAAAACACCGTTTTCTTAATTATTTTGAAAAATTATACAGTATTTGCATAAGTCATTACTGCTAAAAAGAATGGGCTCAGCAGTGTATATTTATTATCATGATATTTGAATAATCTCAAATAGTTCGGTTATTGTTGTTGTCGTCAGGGTGAGAGTTTGAGTTAAACTCTTCAACACTAACAAATCAGACAGTGCCTGCTTTGTAATTTCACTACATTTCATATTTTATTATTGAGTCTTATTTTGAGAAAATACCAGGACTATAGGCTGACAAGGCAATAAGAAATTTTTTTCACCATTCAACTTATCAATTTCGAGTCTCAAATGAACCTTAGATAAGAAATAATCACATGGTGGTGACCAACCAGAAACAGAAGTGCATGCATAAAAGTATCAGTCGAACGTGATATATTTTAAATGTGTATGGCTGCTGCTTTGCACATGGGTGCTAAAATGCTAGTCCTTAATCAGAACTCATTTTGATTAACTGGTGGATTTATAATTTAATATAATATCTTACTTTTGACTTTTAATAATTAAAACATTAATGATGCAACATTCAATGCATTTTCATTAGTATTTCCCATGATGTGTTGTATCTTAATCAACACATAAATAACTCAGTAAAACAGAATGTCCTTAGTCAGTGGTTAATAGCTTAAAAAAAAAGTCAATCACCCATCCTCTGAAAGAGCAGAACCATTTTTGGAAACAGCTGGTGTCTAAAAATCACGGCTGTCTCATCAATTAAGGGTTTGGCGTGTTATTGTTTTACTGGTGGCAGGGGGTCGAGGACAATGCTGAGATGGATGGTGGCTATGTTGTGTGAGTATGTGGCAGGATGTCAGCAGGAAACCCCTCCATCAAAGTTAAGACGGCAATTTCCACCTTATTAAGAACACTTTGCCCACAGGGTCTGTGAGAGAGTTGGGAAGAAAAGCTCAGAATTCAAATGGGTTTTTTCCCCAAAAAGTCATTAAAGAAGGGATTAAAGTTGACAACATACACAGATACTTTATCTGAATTTTTCTGCAGTTTATAGAAATGCTGGATATTGTTAATAATTACGTTTTGTTATGTATGTCCAATTCTCAAATAATTTATAAAAAACTCTAAAATAAAGCATGATTTAAAAAAGGAAGCTAAACCTGAAAGAAAATTAAACATCCCAGTATGGAGAAAATGTTAAATATATCCAATTACAAATATCACAGTATAATTCCCATATAGGCCTGATCCTGTAAATACCACTGTAGTTTCACATCTATATTCATGTTATTCCTATTAAAAAAAATAATCTAAAAGTACACATGTTCACATTTTATTAAGACCAAAATTACATCAAACTATGTATATAATTTGAGAAAATATTATTTGATACATTGCAGTGATTTTTCTACACATGGCCTACAGGAGCCAGTGTCCCTGTCCAGATGTCTATGGCCCCCATGGTGGAAGCCTGTGCAGACTGAATACTAAAAGGTTCATTTTATGAAGATAATATGTGCTAGTGCAGACACCAGAAATAATGGGACTCTTCATTCTACATGGATGAATTAGAGTGATGCACTCAAACACTAGTCATCATACCCTGTGTCCACACCATTTAGTAGGGTTCTCTGAATGTTAAGTCAGGATCACCTTATATAGTCCTTATATAGTCCACTCCATGTATCGCTAATATGCTTTGTGAAAAGTAGCTCATCAGTGAATGCGCTGATGAGTGTACTCAAGCCAACCTATGTAGTAAATAGTGAACCAGGAATGGGTGTTTATTTTCAGAAAGCAACGGCTTTGCTTATGGTGCTTTCTGTCTGCCTTTGCTGGTGTTTGAGTGTGACAGCGTTTTAGACGATGGAGTTGTTTTGTATCAAGACAAAAAGTTTATCAAAACTACTTTACCTCCTGAGCAGTTGATGAAATGGAGCCGATTCTGTGTTAAAAAGTTTTTCAATAAACATGGTACTATCTCAAGAAATGTTTACGTCTGCTCGAGATCATTGAAATGATGTAGTATACAACTGGCCTATGGGCGGCGCTGTAATGTTGCCACAAAAATAAACAATACATAGAGGAAGACATAAAGCATGCATTCAAGTATAAAGCACAACCAAAAGAAACCACATACAAAAGAAGAAACACTTGTTACTGACGATGGTAGACGAGGAGCAGATTTTGCCGTAGCGCGACACTGTAGCCTGCAATAATTTTCTTTTGAAAATATTTATTGACACTTAGTCACCTATATCTCCATTTTTTCATTTGAGATAAAAGACACACATAAACATGAGGTATACCAATAAAACAAATAAATATTCATGTTCTGTACAGATCATATTTAAAACAATTAAAAAATCTGCATGTGTCTTCTTACCAGCAAGTTTCTGGAGGTCCATATGGCATCTTTGATGGTGGCAAGGGTGAGCCACTGCTTGGCAAAGTCACTCGCAGGTATGACCCGTGGGCTCATCCCATATAGCACTAGCTGTGCTGTAAGTACCTCCATTGCCGGTAAGTACGGGAATTGTAAGGAGCCGGCCGTTGCCCACTGGTCTATAGCAGCACTGCGCTCTCAGAGGAGATGCCTCACCAACTTAGGTGCGCCACAACCAGGTCGGGGGCAGGTAGAGTGCACCGCCATTCCCTAGGAGTGAATGACCTGACCGGGAGGATCTCATGCACCACCATCCATGACAGGTCCTGGAGTCTGTTTGGGAGTGCAGGATGGTTCACATTCTGCCAAGCTGTTGAGGGGCTGTCTAATGCGAGCCCCGGCAGTGGACTCACTCGTTCACGCTCCTGCACAACAGAAATCAAAGAGCGGTGATTAGTTAAAATATGCAACTCCTCATGTTCAACATTAAAAAGCCTTAAAATCTATACCCCATCCAGAAGCGTGCCATCGCTGCTGTCTTTGGGTTTCTGGATGGGGCCGTGACAGCTGTCATACGCAGGGCTATATATCGGCTTCCAAGGAAGAGCCGTAGGTCAGACACTCCCTTTCCTCTTTTCTCCTTGGGCCTTTTCATCACAGCTCTCGTCAGTTTTTCCACCTTGGATCCCCACAGGAAATAAAATATGGCTCTCTCCAAATTCACGAGCACCTGTCTGAGGGGGATAAAAACATAACTAATCAATAAAAGCAAAGGTAAAATCACTGCTTTAATGTTTAAAACCTTTCCTTCCATGCTCAGTCCTCTAGTACCAAAAATCCTAGTTTTTGCCTAACTTTCCCTACCACGTCTGGCCAATTTGTTTCACCTCCCCCTTCCCTGTCAAATTTTACTCCCAGTTTACCTGAAAGAGGTACTGGTGCGAGACCCTTTGAAGGTTTTCTATAAATCTAGACTTAGGACTATTAGCCAGATGTTTCTTTCTCGCGCATAACAGATGGTGTCTCTGATCAGTACAAGGGTGGCCGTGATCTTCCTACTCAGAATGGTACAGGCTTGATCTGGGTGAATAACGTCATCTAAAACCATGGACATACGTGTTACTAAAAGTTAACTGAAAAGCTTACAGTCAATGTTTAAGAGTGTGATAGGTCTCCAGTTCTTTGGTTCTGTCTTGTCTTTGTGTTTGTAAAGGAGAGTCACTATCCCTACTCTAAAACTGTCGGGTCAGTCAAGTTGTTCAAGATCCATAAAAACAGTCATCAAGTCTTGTGCTAAAATGTCCCAGAAATTCAAATAAACTCTAAGGGAAGTCTATCTTTGCCTGGGGACTTCCCTTTTTTGAAACTAACTAAACATTTATTTAACTCTAAAAGGGTAAAAGGGGGATAAAAGCACACTATCATTCACCATTTTAGATATGAATCTTAAAACTTCATTCATAGTGTCCATTTTCACCTGTTTTTTCCAATTAAGTTATTCCAAAGCTGTCTCACTCTTGTTTCCTTTTGGAGTTGTTCTGATTCCGATACCAAATTGGCGAGTTATTTTTCTACAGTCCAGACACTGTTTACCAGTAATCTCAGTTAGCACTGTTAGCTGCATTAGCTCTGTTAACGTTGCTAGCACAGCGACAGTGGAACTGCAGCGATCTGAAACAAAAAGAACCGCGACAAATGACCAAATAACAAGCCTATCTGTGTATTGTGCATGTGTGTCTCTGTTTTTAAAGTTTAACATTACTTTAGCTACAAATTTTAAGATTTGGGAGTCACGTAACAGTCAAACATGATGCTCCCGCCATCTTTTTCAGGCCAGTCGTCATGGAGACATGAAGCTTTGCCAGCGTAGCAGTGTTTGGACCAAAGTCAAAACAAACATGTGTACAAGCTGAAAAATGAAATGATGTATCACAGACTGTTGATGTGTCTCTGGACTCTGGTGTCCAGTAGGTACCTTGGAGATCAAGAGTCAACGGTTCTGAAAAACAGCGGAGTGAAGAAGATTTTGTGTTTGTTTTGTTACAAGAGACTGTGTGAACTGTCACAATAAAGCTGGTGTTCTGGAAAGGTCTCAAAAAAATCTGGATTTTTGAGTTAGTTGAACCAATGTTAAAATGATAAAGGGATGGCTTTGTGGAATTGAAGTTATCATTGAAATTTTCAAAGATTTGCACGTCTTTCCAGTCAGTTTTATTTCCCAAAATATGATGCTCTTCTCTCATACATGTCATAATGATTATCTAATAATTTTTCAATAAACATATTTTTTGTTTTTGTGTGAAAAATGGGTGGGTGGTTGTGGTGGGGCTCATTGGGTGCTCAGCACCCCTAAAGCTCTGACCCTAGAATCGCCCCTGCGGGAAAGAATTAGGTGATCAGAGAAAAAGACAGGAGTTAATCTAGCATCAGTTGTTGGACAGTCCCGTGTGAAGATATAATCAATGTGAGAGGCTCTGGTGCCATCACCACTAAACCAGGTAAGGCCCTCCTCTCTCAGATGCATGGTTTTAAAACAGTCTTGTAATTTAAAATCTCTACATATGCCCTGTAATAAAACCGATGTTTTGTCCACTTTAAAGTCTGCCCCTGCTCCTCTCCTGTCCTTCCTACTTAAAATACAATTGAAATCCCGCCTACAACTAAACATGTGGGACTGCAAGTCTTCTAAAAGGTCATATCCGTCATTCTTATCATTAAAGCCAGAAATATTTAAGAGGTTAAAATCCTGTCCCATAAAAGTCAAATGTGCTAAAAGTGCCCGTCCATCTCTCATCACAGTTCTGCCCTTCATAGGCGATATTTAAAAAAAAAAATGGTAGGCCACATTCCTGTATTAAAAACACATCTGACTTCAAGGAATTTAAAAAAGATATAACACTCTGGGCTCTAACTCTTGACCTTATACTTCTCACATTGATGGTGGAAATGATGAGAGTCATGAGTATGGTAATTAAAAACAACAGGTATAACATTTTAAAAGAAATAAACAATCAGTAAGATTAAACAAGAAGACTTTGCCTCGTTAGTGTTGTAACAGTTTCTCATCGAAAAATCCCTCTACAGCCAGGAGGGGAGCTTTGAGGATCTGTCCTAGAACTAGGACCAGGCTCCTCCCCCCGCTCCAGCCAATTGGCCTCCCCTCCTCCAATCACAGGTTTTGGATGGAGATTTGAATTTCCCTCCAAATCATTTAGCACCATTTCTCTTACTGTTTGACTATTTTCCTCCTGTCTTTTCTGAGCCTTTAATTTATTTGCAAGGGACAATGGACAGTCTCGGAAAAGATGGTCTTCTGCTCCGCAAAGGTTCCATTTTCTCCTATTGGTACATTCTTCAAAGGAATGACCAAGGGTTCTGCATTTTCCACAAACAATCACATTACAGGCCTCTGCCAGGTGGCCATGCTCACCACAATTGCGGCAGTGCTTTGGCTGACCCTGGTAGTGAATGTTAGCCTCGGTTAATACCCAGAACTATCATGGAAGGCAGATGTTTCAGGCCCTGGAAGCCTGGGGGGGGGGTCTTATCTTATATCCAGTGAGCGGCAGTTCTGTGGGCGGAAATGCCGTGTTGATGCAAGAGGTCAGAGGAGAATGGCCAGACTGGTTCGACCTGATAGAAAGGCAACAGTAACTCAAATAACCACCCGTTACAACCAAGGTAGGCAGAAGAGCATCTCTGAAAGCACAGTACGTCGAACTTTGAGGCAGATGGGCTACAGCAGCAGAAGACCACACCGGGTGCCACTCCTTTCAGCTAAGAACAGGAAACTGAGGCTACAATTTGCACAAGCTCATCGAAATTGGACAATAGAAGATTGGAAAAACGTTGCCTGGTCTGATGAGTCTCGATTTCTGCTGCGACATTGGGATGGTAGGGTCAGAATTTGGCGTCAACAACATGAAAGCATGGATCCATCCTGCCTTGTATCAACGGTTCAGGCTGGTGGTGGTGGTATAATGGCATGGGGAATATTTTCTTGGCACTCTTTGGGCCCCTTGGTACCAACTGAGCATCGTTGCAACGCCACAGCCTACCTGAGTATTGTTGCTGACCATGTTCATCCCTTTATGACCACAATGTACCCAACTTCTGATGGCTACTTTCAGCAGGATTATGCGCCATGTCATAAAGCTGGAATCATCTCAGACTGGTTTCTTGAACATGACAATGAGTTCACTGTACTCAAATGGCCTCCACATTCACCAGATCTCAATCCAATAGAGCATCTTTGGGATGTGGTGGAACGGGAGATTCGCATCATGGATGTCCAGCCGACAAATCTGCGGCAACTGTGTGATGCCATCATGTCAATATGGACCAAACTCTCTGAGGAATGCTTCCAGCACCTTGTTGAATCTATGCCATGAAGAATTGAGGCAGTTCTGAAGGCAAAAGGGGGTCCAACCTGTTACTAGCATGGTGTACCTAATAAAGTGGCCGGTGAGTGTATCTTTCCACAGATATGAGCACTTCCAAGAAAGATGAACCATTGCATTCCAAGCTGAATGTATTCCAACCAATTTGATGGGGGTCTTGAAGTATTAGATCAAACTGGTATGACCTTCAGCCATGGCTTAAATATTCTGTATTAAGCCACCTGTTCTTATGCATGCAAACATTTTAGCACTTCAAGTCCCCTAGATACTGCTTTTGCCTCAACAACAGGCTTTGGGTATATCTTGCTCAGTTAAAAACCATTTGTTGTAGACTATTTTTCACAATGCATAATGGGATACATCAAGTATAGTTGTACAGGGAGTAATAAAGATAAGATAAAGATAAAGAGACTTTTATTTATCCCACGCTGGGGAAATTAACGTGTTACATGAGTAGCCCTGGTGTACATTACAGTAAAAAAACATATATATATATATATATAAATAAATATATATATATTATACATATGTACATTATATACAGAAAAACAGAAACTTACATATATACAGGAAGGACTGTCCGGTGATGTACGGGGAGAAAGAGAAAGAATAATGTGCAAAATAGGACATCCCTGAGATAGATAGGTTGATTATTACTCACTTAGTATTTGGACAGTGCCACAAAATGGCTAAATAACTTATTAGTGAGGGGGAAAATGGTGAATTTAGATTTAGAAAGTCTTTGAAGAGCTCAAATTTCCTTGTCAAATTAAACAAAACTGAGGCCATTATATTTGTATTCTGGTTCTGAATTAATAGATTACAGTGTGCGGTGGTTAGCACTGTCGCCTCACAGCAAGAAGGTTCGGGGTTTGAATCTTGGCTCTGGCCTTTCTCTGCGGAGCATAGAAAATGGGTGGATTATATCATGACATTATTACAATGGATGGCATGTCTAGTCTGGGAGTAATTTTGTCATAACCTTTTATTAGGATATGTCCTTTAACTCACATAAAATAAGGTATTTTTTTTCCCATTGGCATAGTATTTCCGCGGTTAGGAGCAAAGACAGGCAAAAACAGCCCATGAATTTGTTACTTCTAGGCTAAACTATTTGAATTCACTCAGTCCTTTCCTCTCCTCTCCTCTCCTCTCCTCTCCTCTCCTCTCCTCTCCTCTCCTCTCCTCTCCTCTCCTCTCCTCTCCTCTCCTCTCAGTGTTTGAAGTCTTTAACACCTTTTGTTCAGTAGTTCTCTCTCTCTCTTACTTTCTTTCTCTCTGTCTGTCTTTGTCAATGCATCCATCCAATCACTGACTTCGCAGTTGTGCACAGTCCAGTTCAGAATAGGAATACTTTATTATTATTTTATTTATTATTATATTTATTATATTTATCCATGTACACAGGAATTTGACCTTGTACACGACTAAAAATGTCCTTTGAAGGTTTACCCTTCGACGTGGTGCAGAAAAAATGAAAACATTACTTTCTCTGAGTTACTAAAAGATGCATGAAATTCACATTTCTCAGTTTTAAAGTCTCTGCGGGACCTAATCAGGGACACAGATTAACAGAGCATTAAGAGAAATAAAAATTCAACAAGTTCAGTGCTTGGCATGGTAGGTCTGTGAGGTAAAAGGAGGAGGGTTTTAAAGTAGATGCATTGTTTGACACTGAGCCAGAGGAGGTTCTGGCAGATGGGGGTGGTGTGGGTGTGAGTGAGCAGGTGGGCAGAGGAGTTTCATACTGGAGTTTGTTTTGGAGTTTGTCAGGAAGGCCTGCTGCAGGAAGAAACTACTGCAGTAGTCCTGTTTAGATGTAATGAATATGTGAATTAAGATTTTAGTGGTAAATAATGGAAAAGAGAAAATTAGAGAGATCCTGAGTTAGTGGGTGGTTTTGGTGGGGGGTTATTGATTATCAAGACTGATTTATCATAGCTCAGCTGAAGGAGGTTTCATGATTTTATTTCCATCAGGCAGATGATCAGGGTGTGGTGAGTCATGGTGGAAATGGATTTGATGGAGGGGGATTTCACCAGTGTAACCATGACAATAGAAGTGGGAGAATGTAAAGAATAGAAGGAAGGGGTCCAACCATCAAACCATGGTGAATGCTGTGACATGTAGGCTTAATAATTTTTTATTTTATTTTATTTTTAATTAATTGTATTGGGTATAATTTGTCTTTTTCTACAAAATTCTGCAAAAAATAGTCTTTCATGCCAAGTGGAAACAAATGTCAATTAATCAAAAATATACAGTATAAAACAAATGAGACCCTTGACTAAGCTAATTCAACAGAAGTACAGATAGTTGATGGCAGCAATGTCACAGTTAAAAAACAGAGATCACCTAAGTGTTGTTGATGCATGTCAAGTGTATGTGGTATATAAATTCATCAGCGTCTGTGAGATCCGGTCTCGGATTCAGCTTTATTCATACTCATAGAGAAAAAGGTTATTGAAAAGTAACTTAGGAGAGACAAAAACATTTCAGAAGTTCAGTTAAATCCCTCAAACAATGGGGGAAGTATGGCACTGGCTAAAATCACCTGCCTCTAAATGAGTTCAAAGTTTCAGTGGCTCTGATAGGAGAGACTGTGCAACAACAAATATTACCCAGGTTCTTTACCAGTTAAAGCTGCATGGAAGAGTAGCAAAGAGTAGCCACTGCTGAAAAAACAAATGCTCATAAGAAATCTTGCCTGGAATCTGCTGAAAGGTATATGCAAGACTTCAGGGTCAACTGAAAGAAGGTTCCTTGATTTTATCAAACAAAACTGAACCCTCAGGTCATCAGACTAAATCATTTAAATTACCCTGTAGTTTGGAACACATAAAGCTGTCACAGACGGGTGCGTGTCTGTGTTGTGACTATTGATGCCTTTTATTACCTGGGACTTAGACCATGCTGAGCTGAAAACTGTGCTCCCTAAGCCTGTAAAATGTGTGATCAGAAGAATTAAAACTTTGGACAAGGCGCATTCCAACATGAAAAAAGGTTTCAGGGCTATCCAGCAACCACACCTGGGCCAGTCATATCACATGTCCCTGCTCCTCACACCCAGCATATACGCTTCTTAGGAAACCGACTCTGATCACTAGGAGGACTATAAAACTTGGGATGAAGATACCCATTAAAAGCTGTAGGACTGTTTGAAATAACTTGGGATATTTTGATCATCCAGATCTGTAGGAGTACACAGCAGCAGCCCTGGGCTACATTAAATACTGTACAGCTACTGTTACTATGGGAAAAAGTATCCAGGTCTATGCCAACCAGAAGCCCTGGATGACCAGAGATGTAAGGTGCCTGCTGCAGCAGTAGAACAAGGTGGTTAGGTCTGGAGATGGGGCACTATATGAGCCAACTTGAGGAGAGGCATCACAGGTGCCAAGTCAGACTACAGGAGCAAGATGGAGGATTAACTCAGCAGCACAGCATGAGGCAGGTCTGGCAAGGGATCCAACATATTACCAATTACAGACCTAACCCCACGGCCATGATTGGGAACCCTCTTTGCTCAACCACTTCTTTGCCTTTGAAGTTGAGTCACCAGAGGCAGCTGCACTTCAGCCTCAACCTCAGAGAGGTTAATCTATCACTGTGGTGGAACATGAGTTGCGGCATAAGCTGAGGGAGGTGAACCCGAGGAAAGCTACTGGACCCAATGGCATTACTGGATGTGTGCTGAAGACTGCTCAGACCAACTTCTAGGATTTTTCACCAACAGATTTTTATTCCATTCCACTTTTCCAACCTGCCAGTCCTCCATCATAGTACATCTGCCCTTTAAAACAACATCAGCAGCCTCAATGACTACAGACTGGTGGCACTTAGTTAGATTATTATCCCCCAATCATTATGAAGTGCTTTGTGAAGGTGGTCCGGAGTCACATCATCCTGTTTTCCAGGATGAGTTCCAGCAGCATTTGATAGATAACAGTTTTGTCTTCAGGAGGAACAGATCCACAGAGGATGCAGTAGCCACTGCCCTCCAAGCTGCTCTGTCACACCTTAAGCAGCCAGTGACCTACATCACACTGCTACTCAGCCTCAGCACCGGCTCCCCACAGGCTGCATGCTGAGCCCACTGTTTTTCACCTTGTACACTCACCACTCCAGTCCCCTCTCACCTAACAACACGTCATTAAGTTAGCAGATGACACCTTCATAGCTGGATTCATGTCCATGGGGACGAGTCAGCCTACTGTGATGAGGTGGAGATTTTGTAAAGACAACAACCTCCTTCTCAATACTGCTAAGACCAGAGATAGTAGTGGACTACAGGAGGGGAAAAAAACAGACATCCGGCCCCTGTTCATCAGTGGGGACTGTGGAGGGGTGGCCCACTACAAGTTTCTGCGCATCACCATCGAGAACAACTTTACCTGGAGGGAGAAGCAGGCTTGTGAAGAAGTCCCAGCAGACACTATATTTCCTCAGAATCCTCAGGAAAGATTTATTTTTTTATTTTTTTTTTAGAAATAATAACATGTTCTCGTGGCTAATTCTTAAAACCCATACAGTGTATATACAGTTTTCCACTGAACTGAACTTTTGGAACTTTAGGTAAGTTAAGGAATGAATCAATGAAGAAAGACAGGTCAGACACATGAAAGCACTGAAAAAAAGACAGCTGTCTTTCCCACAGATAAAAGTAACAAGGAATTTTTTTAACAAGTGAAAAACAGAATGAAAGAATTAGAAAGGCTAAAAGGGACATCTGACTGCACTGCGGTAGAGTCACCATTCAAAGGACACACCTGTTGTTTGATCAGTCACTGTCTATCCATGCATCCTCATGTATATGTCCATCAGTCTGCTCATACATAAGTCTGACAACTTTAGGAACTTCAAACAAGCCACCATGCCCATTTTAACACACAAGTACACGCACATGCACGCACAAAATGCATGTTAAAGACAGGGAGATTTTTTTATTTTAACACACACACAAGTTTTATTTTCCACGATACACTCAAAAAATATTGTATAAAAATAATACACTAACAATAACAACAATAATTATTATGTCATTAATACTAACAATGCAAAGAAAAACTAGACAATTCCACAGAAACTGTGACTGTGTGCCTGAGGGATGATGGCCCGTTCCTGCCCTCATCCTTCATGCCCGTCCATGCCACATCCATTTGGCCGAGCTGAACATTTTGGTGTATATTTTGGTAGTGTGCAACCTGTGGGGCCCAAATTTTAGTGGTTTTTCTGTTTTGGTTCCCTTATGGGCACCTTTTTCAGTTTTTTGGGGATTTCTTTGGGCCCGTTTGACCGAGGGCCTCCGAATTTCACACACATGACCCACTCATGGGGACACACATTTTGGTGTATGGATTGTCCCTGTGCGCCGGGGTCCAAAAACTCTCTCATAAAAAAACTTGAGGTTGAAGGTGGTGGTGAACAAATTTGTCCGCGACAGGTGGGACTACCTGGTATAAATGCTACACACGGACGTTACGAGCTCATTAACAATAAGCTCTTATCGCTGGCAACAAGGGTTGTCTGGTGAGACACCTCACTGATATTACTCAGAGTTGAAAAAAAAAAGTTTTCTGTAAAAAGAGAGAACTTCTCTTTCGTAATACTTTGCCCGATGTCTCACTTTGGGATATCGTAGCAGGACCGCCTGACTTATAGAACCGGGCGATATATGTATATGTATATATATATGTATATATATA
>BJFM01002619.1:14427-26063 GCA_016586285.1 Arothron firmamentum
TGATGGATACTTATTTTCGTTTTAATAGATTAATCTTTTCTGCGGCGGAAGACATTCAATAATCCCTCAGAGCCGGATGACATATGATCATGCAAATGAACGCAGGGGCAGATGAGCGCGCTCGTCACAGACCCGTGCGCATCGACTCCGACTCTCTTTAACGTCTCGTGCATTACATTGCTGGAGGTATAACTCACTGTACTGGTTTTCATTATGTACACCGTTTATCCTGCCGTCGGGGAGGACCTGGAGGTGAAATCCGATGCCCACGTTGCAGTAGAGCCTCCGCACTCTTTTGATGCCCAGCAGATAGTCACTCTCCCAGTTCAGCTCCGGTTTCTCCCCAGAGATCCCCAGCACGGAGCGCGAGAAGAGGGTCTCCCATCTTTTCTCCAGTAAAGTTGCATTTGTCCTGCTGCTCGGGAGCGGGTACGCTGACACGATCCCCAGCAGAAAGCCCAGGAGAAGCACCGCGGTCAGCGTCCAGTGCGGCGTGCCGGCCTCGCAGGACATACTGACGAGGAGCCTCTGCGCAACGGCCATCCGGTTTACCTTCGGGCCACGTGGTCCAAATTAATGACCCTAAAAATACCACTCTTCTTGTTTTGCTTCCTTCGGCATGCCGGCAGAAGGTTATTTTTGGAGCGCAGATCGGGGCTTTGGGCATGAAACGCAAGCCCCGGTGCGGAGAAGAAGCGGAGACGGGCGAGTGCGCGGCGGAGCTGGAGGTGATGGTGATGTTGGTGGTGGTGGTGATTACCATGTTTTGCAGCTCCTCCGCGCCTCTCTCTCTCACACACACACACACACACACACACACACTCTCTCTCGTTCTCTCTCTCTTTCCTTCTGTGTCTCCCTCCCGGCAAAGAGTTGGGAATAAATCCTGCGCCGCTCGCCGAAAGCCCGGCTACGACCCCGCCGCGACTATCGCATCCCCGGATGACATCACTCCACCGCCGGGACAATACAAGCGCGGAGAGGCTGCTGACAGCGGGGGGAATAGCAACTCTGGGATGAGTTGAGCGGAATAGCCTGTCCTTACGGCTGGGATGGAAGGGGAGAAAGCTTATTGGTGGCGTTCGCCGGCTGTGCTGCGCGATGGGGCCTGCTCCCAAATTGGGTCGGTGGTCATATGTCTGTCAGGCCGCTTCCTTATTTAGAATGAAGGTGTAAAACCGGGCCCACATGTCACCGGAGAGCAATGACGGGACTCTCATGGGCTCAGTTATTCTCTGCGACATTCAAGCAGCAAAATCTGCCATTTTTCCAGGCTGAAAAACGACACATCAACTGGAGCAGAAAGCCTGCGGGGCGCACAGGCTCCCCCCGCCCCCACCACCCCGCAGGGTTCAGGGTTCAAGTCCTATTTTCAGTCAGTCCACAATCACGACTACTGACGTGTCCTTGAGCAAGACACAGACGGAGGCCCGGCGGCATTTAAATGAAGTATCAAATTTTAACAAGTGCGCCATAAGCCCCGCATTTCCCCGCGGTCCCCGCGTGAGGAGCCCGGCCTGTCATGAAATGGCACACGTTATCAGCATGCCATTCCCCGCGACACGAAAGCCTGTCGTCCTCCTCCATGTGACAGAGAACACCAGCAGCAGCAGCAGCAGCACGCACACGCGTCGGCGTGGGACTGTGCAGATGCGCACCAGCGCGCCAAGTTACGCAACGTTGCCGGAGGATGGCGCCATTTCCAAGTTCATCCACATGCACGCATGCACGCAAGCGCGATCCAAATATGTGTTTGGCTCAAACGTCACAGCGCTGCGGCGCATTCAGTGGACTTTTGTTCAATCTTGAGGCACTTTGTGACATTACATTTCTGTTTTACTAGAGTCATTTCTATACATTTATCATTTACCGTATTTGTTATGGAAACACCTGATAGTACAACTCAATCTCTTTGACTTCAGATATTACATTTCCACACAATGTGTTGAAAAACAAATGTTATTTAAAATGTTATTTCTAATATGTAGCATTTATATGCGTTATTGGATTCCATAATCGATTGCCATAATAATTCTTTTCTTATGTACATTTTCTATACAGTATGTTTATTACATTTCAACATCATATCCTGCTTAGTGTTGCGACAATTTAAAAAAAAACCCTCAATGTCATTACAAATTTTATTTTGTATAAAATATATTTGGCAACTGTGTTTTTACACACAATCTGATGAAGGAAACTGCAAATCTGAGTTATTTTTGAGTGTCTTTTTGACAAAGAAACTACTGATTGTTGCTGAAAACCCAGAATTAAAAACAGGAGGTCTTGTTGTGAAAATGGAACTGAAGTTATTTTTGAGTTAAATATATATGCCATTGTTTTTCTCCTGCCAATTAAAAAAAAACATCTCTCTCAGAAGTGGTTATACAAGACCTGAAAATGCACATTTCAAAGACAAGATAAAATAAAACACACACACATAAAGAGTCTCAAATGTGTGACATGAACCAACAACAAACAGTGATCAATTCTCTTATGTGAAGCCAAGTTCAAACATACTGGAAGCAAGCAGCAGCTACTGAAATAATCAACGCCAAAGCAGGAATTGTTAAAATAAATTATAGCTTGAGGATGCTTCTACACCATGTCTATACAAATAATTTATCTTTGTTCACAGAAGGAGCCTTCACCTTGGCACCTGCGAGAGATGCCAGAGAAACCAAACATTTAAACCACGCTAAATAGTAATCAAAGCATAAATAAATAAATGCATGTTCAAAATAAAGTCTGGGAGAAAGCACAGGCACTTAAAAACGTGTTTTCTGACACTTGCTGAATGATATTTGAGAAACCGCTGGGGAGACGAGGGAGAATTTACAAGAAACAAATCCTCTGCTATAGCCTTCGTCTGGTCTGAGAGGGACGCACGTGTCTGCAGCGCACACTTGGTCAGCCATCGTGTCAGCTCACACCTACCGGGAGAGGCGCTAAAATGAACTGTTGTTGCGCCAAAATGAGACGAGTTCACGCCGGAACCTCGAGCAGAGGCCGCAAGACACCGTAACATACTGCAGAAGGTGAGCAGGGTTGATAGAAAAACAACGAAAAACAAAAAAGCTGCTCACACTGACATCAAGCGAACCATTGCGTTACAATAATATATTACTTTCTCACCACACGCATGGAAACACGCTCTCCAGCGACCAAATATTCCCCATTTACTGCATCACTTTTTTTGGTCAATCGCGAACGGCTGCCGTCCCCCCGTTTGTTAACGTTGAACAATGAGCCCCCGCGGCTGATCTAGATTGTCACTTCGGAATATGCCGACGTTCTCAGCATCCACAAAAGTGTTAAAAGTGGCGTTAAGGACAGGCAGAGATAATATAATGAAGTCATAACCTGAGAAAACAGTCTTGAACTGAAAGAGTTGCCTGATGCAGTTACAGTAAACAAGTTTGTTTGTTTGTTTTTTAAACCACCACAGTCGATAATTGCACCTTAATAGGTTTTATAACATAATCAAATCCCCATAGGGATATAGAGTAAAATAATTATACAGCATATGTACAGTAAAACAATCCATTCATTTGTGGATAACAGGAGATGAACCACCGTATGTGTGTGAATACCAGGAGTCTGCTTTCCGGATATTTTTGGCTTCACTTCTGTACAATGGGCGGAAGTGGCAACGGTATCTTGGATCAGTAAAACGGGTTTTCTAATGATGTTTTCACTGCACATCGAAAAGAAAATGTAACTTGATGAAAGGTTACCACGCGTAAGGCTTCCATCCATCCATTTTCTGCATGCGTAAGGCTTATTCACTCAAAAAAAAAGAAAGAAAATGCTATAGAATTTAAAATATGTAGAATTTAAATAGCAAACATGTAGATGTCTAATGGTCAATGATCAGACAGCCAATCTGAGTCTGCTTTTCATGCTGGTTCTGAAACTCCAAATGAAAAGGTGACACGACTCCAGGATGGACCGAAGTTCTGCGGCACAGTTGCGGAACCTGGAACTGACGCACAGCCCCTGACCGCGGTCTGATGCATCTACTGAAAAACACAACACATCATCACCGTCAGACGCATTTGCTGTGCGTTGCCTCCTGCACTGAAGGAACAAACCAAAGAATTCCTCATATATGCGATGACAGAACTATAAAGATTGACAGATGGCCAAATAGGGCGGAAAAAGACAAAATCAACGGTCTGGATATTCCCGACTCTTCTGTAGAGTCACAGAAACCCAGGAACTAAGTGTTGCCATGTTTTCAACAAAGGTCACCTCTCATCCAACGTTAATTATAAGCAGCAATTACGAGACAGGAGGAACGGAAAAAGACCAGCAGAGACCTACACAGAGGTGTGGATGAACAGCAGAGTAACTGCAGAGCGACGCAGACACACAAAAACACTTTTAAATGCTCGAAAAAAGCATCGGCCTGGTTTGTAGCAACGTGAACGATTAAGCTATACTGCCTTAGAGTTATCAGAATGGGAAAACAACTCAGGGTGGGGCCAGGAAAAAGAAAATTAAACCTAAATAAAAACAAACAGGACATGCTTAGTTTGACTACCTGAGGAAAAAAGTGGGCAAAAGAGAACAAAAGATTGAATGCAACATCATTACAGAGACCAAATATCACCCCTGACCTTGACGCACAGTTTGAAACATCTCTACAGGTGGGAAAAAAGCCTTCAACAGAGGATGCAGGGTTTTAGCACAAGGCAACAGAGAGAGAGGGCATTGTTGAGCTCCATCCAGGACCTTGAACAAATACTGCTCATCACAGAATCTTTCATGCCCGGGTCTCAACGTTTGAGGTCCTTTTGGTCAAAGACGACTTGGCTGGCCAGGTAAATGGCGATGGCACCGAAAACGGCAGAGAAGGCGATGTAGGCGGTGACCGACTGTGCGAACTGGACGACCGTGCCCATGAAGAGGGTGGGGAAAACCTGAGAGAGGAGGAAGGTGCTGTCTAAGATGGCAAAGTCCAAACCCACACCGCGCTTCTGGAAAGCTGGCTCGGAATCCTGCCGGTCGCCGTGAGCGGAGCTGCCCTGGCACTGTGCGCTGGAGTAGTACTCGTAACCGTCCTGCTTGCTGTTGGCTTTACCCAAGAGACTCCCTGTTTTGCAGCCGTGTTCACTTTCCTCCTCCACAGGAGTAAAATGCACAGAATCCCGCTTGGTGACGCCATTTTTGTTGATGCTCTTGGTTTTCTTTTTTGGCATGAAGACCTGATGAGGAAAAGGAGTCACCGTGGTGGAGTAAAATGGCGCCGCACCGCATCAAAACAAGAATCTGCTCCTTACCTCCTTCTCCTTGTGGTAGTGACAGGTGAGCGTGTAAGGCAACGTCTGCAGCGTGGCGTACGCGTAGCCGGTGAGAGCCACCATGGCTGTGATCAAGACCATGCTTTTGGACAGGCAGATGACCGACGTGGACACCGTGAAGCTCGCCATGCTGCTCAGGTAGACCCACCGCGAGCCGAAATGGCGAACCAGACGGCTCATGACCAGAGAGAAGAAGGTTGAGGTAGCACACTGCAGGAACAAGCCCAGGCTGCCCATCCGGATACCTGCAAAAGGGAAGAAACAAGCATTGCAACCAGCTCTGCCAGCCCAGGCCAAACATCTGCACGGCTCCGGTCTTTTCCTGCTCGATGTAGGAGAAAAACAAGACCGATCAGCAGTAAATCAGCTGGAGCCCTGAACCAAATCCAACTGTTATTGATTTAAAGACGAGCAAACTAACGGCTGAGATCTGCAGCGTGAAAAACTGCAATATTATTCTTAACCTATAAAACCCTTTTGATTAAGATACTGTGTCACAAATCGCAGCGACAATATTAAGGCACTGGGAAATTCCATAAAACCCAGTTGGATGGAAAACAGTGAATATCTTGTTGCTGGCTCGCCGCACATTTCACAAATAAATCGTTTTTGCCTGGAAGCGAGAGTGTAGCCACGTTTACCAGCCCGGTCGGATCGATATTGAGTAGAAAGTGGTTACTGCGGTTACACGGGCCCACATCCCAAGTTCACAGGAACTGCCTCTGTGACAGACTGCAACTTTCCACCCCGGATGCATCAGCCGCAGGAGTTCACAACCAAGGAAGGAGCACGTTCACAACCAAGGAAGGAGCACGTTCACAACCAAGGAAGGAGCACGTTCACAACCAAGGAAGGAGCACGCGGGAATGTGTTTCTCTAGGAAACAAAGTCAGCAAACTCCACCTTAGCAACCACAATATGACATGATTTCATCTTTCACATCACTAGGACCAAGCCGTGGGAGATGTGGTGGCGGATTGCCGATACTGCCGAGATTAGCACGTGAAAACGCACATTTAAAGAAGTTTAAAGCCATTAACCTTCGCAGGGGTCGTTAGAGATTAGACGGAGCTCAGACGAGGCTCTGGGTTTGCGCTCTATAAAGTGCGACATTCCTGGTTGTCAAAACGAGTCCTGGAAGGACTGACAGGGACACTAAAAAGAAAACGAGTAGATAAACGACAAGAAGGAGGGGGTTTCCCTCATCTCAAACCCCAGAGAACTGACCTTCCTCGTATCTCTGCCTGGGCACGCTTCCCGGTAAAGCGCTGGGCACGCCCTCGTACAGGACTTCCCCCACAAAGTCCGTGTAGAAGAGCATGAAGGACATGACGGCCATCCAGCTGCAGAGCTGCGCCGCGCACAGCTGCCTCATCACCTGCGGCACGTGGCAGTAGCTCCTGTAGATGGCCGGGGTCATGGACCAGCACGTTCTCAGCAGACACAGGAGGGGTCCGAACCTCAGGAGCCTGAGTTTGCACCTGAGCAGGTAGCAGCAGGAGCGCGGCACGCCGCACTGGCCGCCGTCCAGCACGCCGGAGCCCAGCTCCAGGGACGGCGGCGTCCCCGCCAGGCCGCCGCCGCCGCACGCGGGTTCCTCGGACACCTTCATGGTGACGAGGACGCTGGAGACGAAGATGAGGATGAGAACAGTGAAGAGGCACTCGGCCTGGCCCCCCAGGTAAGTGGAGAGCAGCCCGTGACTCCAGTCCAGCGAGGGCAGCAGGTAGCCCACGCAGCCCCCCAGGCTGATCATGAAGGAGAACATGGCGAACGCTTGGCTGCAGTCGTCCTCGTCCCGATACAGATCGGACAGAAGGGCCTCCAGCGGCGTAAAGCACACTTGTCCACAAAAGTCCAGCAGCACCACCCCGAGGATGAGGAAGCCCACCTGGAGAGCAGCGACATTCAGCAGAGTTGAGGACGGCAGAGCCGCGTCTGCACCTACATCGAAGCTGGAAATACCTGGACGGTTGGTCCGCCCCAGGCCAACCGAGCGGCCAGGACGTCGGCGTGAGGGATAATGACAAGCGCCAAAAGCACCCCCAAAGACAGCAGCCAGATGAACGGCCGCCGTCTGCCGTAGCTGCTGTTACAGTCGTCGCTGGCTGAGCCAATCAGAGGGATGAAGAGGAGGCCCAGAACCGGACCGATACCTGTGAACGGAAGCAGGGACACGTCAGGTGCAGGCGGGAAACCGGGTCCAAATACAAAAACCCTGACCATGTGGATCAGAAACAAGACACAAGAACCCACTAAAGCTTTTGCAGATGTGTGACTTCTTTGGATTGGACTAAATAAATAAACGATGTGGTACACTAAATGTCTGAAATAAAACCATTGAACTAGGAGTCGGCCCAAAATGCTTATTGACTTTTGAACATATGAGTCAAAGAAGCGGTAGGCTGACCTCCAAACTTTACTCTACAACACCACTGAAGGCCAAAGGCTCCACAGCAAAGCCCTCAGCTTCACGCACAAGTGCTGGGAATAAATTCAGTATATAGAAGGCATCACTTCTGTTTTTCACCACCACAAATAGGTCAGTTAAACACATGAGTGAGGACACAAACAAGCAGTCAGAGAAAGACAGCGTAGCTGAGCGTGGCCAGCGACTCCAACACGCTGCAGCTGTGGAGGCCCATCATCATAATCCCCACCAGGCAGCACCATCCCTGATGCACCCCAGTACTCTAACACATCATGTATGCTAGCACCGGCACAGCAAGCGGCTTTTTTTAGCTCTATTTACAGACCTGCATGAAATCTACATGGTCCCCCCCCCCCCGGGCACACCACCTACGATTGTGCACATAATAAAATATACATTTCACAACGTGTGCGTCGTCATTTGAATAGGTAAGGAAATATAATTACGCTAATGAAGCCCTCAGCATGGTCTCCTCTTACAGGGAAGAAAGAGGACAAAAGTAACAACTGCAGGATGTAGCAGCCAACAAATGGCTATTAGATAAAGTAGAAAGCAACCATATGAGAATCTAATGCTATTGCTGGGGGAAATTAGTTTTAACCCTCCCAAGATGCAATATCTATCTCCATTCAGACAACACCCGGGCACTCCATTACAGAGGGAGAAGCGTATTAGGTTGAGTCCCATTTTCAGATTGGCTTACAGTGCCGCCTGCTTGGGAGGAGCCCCTACAATGAAATCATTTTCCCTCATATCACAGGCAGCTGTTTCAGGACCACAAGAGTAGAAGTGTGTCCTGTTCACCTCCACCCTGAATAACAACTTGTATTAACCGGGCACAAGAGTTCTGCTTTGGTGCAGCTGAATTGTTGATCTGTACAGTTGCTTGACAATGTCTGAAAGAGATGCTTTTACAGGCGATCCTGTGAGGGTTATTTTTAAATAAAGAACAGGGCAACGCTTCACACTGGACTCTTTTCTATCACCGTTTCCAGGAACCACACATTGATTTTCGTGGGAAAAGACTGGGGTTGTTTTTGCATTTCACAGCTGGCTCACCAGCCATTCAGCAGCACTACTTTACAACCCTATTCCACCCCTGTGCAGCCAAGGGAACACAGATTTTCTACATATTTTCTGCAACTGTGATTCTCTTTTCATCGCAATGCAAAAAAAAAAAAGAATAAATACTATACACAAAGATAGAGATGAGGTTGGAATTGAAGCCGTTCAACCTCTGACAGCCTTTAAAATAGGACCTTCACAAAGCAACAGGTGATTTGCTTCTTATCTCCACAGCAGTCCCAGTGATGTCTTTATGGGATGCATCTGTAATAAAGCTAGTTAATCAATGACAAACTAATATAAAGGTATTCTCTTTGTTTGATTTAAGCTAACTCCCATATAAAAAGCAGGCTGAATAAAATTGATAAAAAATTTAAAAAAAAACTTAAATAGAACAGCACCCTAATCCTGTAAAACTATATTTAAATTAGGAGCGAAATAAGAACAAAAGAAAGCAATAAGAGGCAGAGGCATTACAGGCGGTGCGTGGCGGCCAGCCCGGACCTTACCTAGGACCATACTCATGTAGCGCTCCTCCATGCCAGCCTCCAGAAGCAGCGGGGGCACGTACGTGATCCCCGCCGCTGCGCAGATCTCCAGGCCACAGGTCAGGGAGTTCAGCAGGACGAGACGCCACTGAGACCTCCATCCAAGCATATTTACAGGCTGGCTCGCCTTACCGCCTCTCGAGTAATGGCCTCTACTTGTGGCAGGGAGGGGGGTGAGGGGTGGGGACGGAAGAAACGGGGGAGTGCGAGGAAGCAGATGGCGCCCCAGTGGGATGAGAGGTCCGTAGGTGAGAGATGACACTGAGGATGCGTTGACGGCTCAGGCGACCTGGAGGATTCATGCTCTTCTCAGCATTGTAGATCTGAAGGGAGGCAAAAGAGGAGAGATCAATCAGAAATGAAAGGAAAAACAGAACAGCGGAGCCTTAGTGGGACACAACTTTCCAAAAGAAAATAGAGCAAAAACTTTTGGACACATGTGACAGTGGGAGAAGCCAAAATATCTGCCATGCTTTATTCAAGCATCTATATTAAAAATCCTTAATCGTCATCACACTTTACAATTGTTTTATGGCAGAATTATGGCTCCGTGACATTCTCTGGCTCTGCATGTGAGCCTCTTTGGGTAGAATTTCAAAATCCTGTCTTTCTCTTGACATGTTTTTAAGATTTATACTTATATTGATATTTTCCCACAGCTCCTGCCTGAAGAGTTCAGGACAAGAGGAAGAGCAAAGTTCATACAGAGAACATAAGTCAGCTGGAGAAATGTATCACTCGATGCTCTTGATCAATCTCCGTATCCGTCTGTCGCATTGAAACCCTCTAAAATTCAGCCCGTTTAGCTGAAAAGTCACGTCAAAAAAAAAGTGATCCTAAAACATTAAATAACCCACATGCTGCGATTGCGTCTTTAACTTCCAAGCAAGAAGGACACCTATAAAAAACCAGATATGATCATCCCGATCAAGCGAGGAGGAGTGCTGCGCTGGTAAAGCAGAGAGGACGAGGGGGAACAGTCGCAACAGCCGCTAACACAGAAACAACAAGGTGTTATATTCGCAGTCGGTGTGACATTTCTCTGCCAGTGCGGCCCATCTGTTCTTTCCCTGCAAACAAAATGGATGTCATCATCGTATTCACCAAGCGCTCAGGATTTTCAGGAGTTTGTCCATCTCTGTAAGCGTCTTTTTAATGCTTCAACAGAAATCGAGAGGACAACCTTGCGCGGGAGGTCGACGGGCTCTTTTTGTGCAGAAGTATCCCAAAGACGGATTTAAGGAGCAAAATGGACCAACTCTTGGATTCAAGGCCTTCAACTCCTGATGCATCAGGTCAAAGGTTCCATCAGGCATTCTTGAAATCAAAAAGTGAATTTCAGTGATGCCTCCAGCAGTCTCGCATTCCAAAATCTCCGCACTCTTCAAAAATACGGTCCGTTAAGCACAAAGCGAGGGTGTAAGATCAAGCAGGGGTTTGGAACACCGACAGAGAGGAGCGGTTCACACACACCGAGCCCGGGCACACTAAAGGACGCCCATCAGGGGACCAGACTTTGCCCTATGGCCTCTGTGGCCACTACACCCCCCCTGCCAGCGTATTCTCTGGTATACCCAGCCCTCCCTCCACCTCCTCCTCCTCATCCTCCCTCAACCTTCGTCTTCAGTTTCATCTCTGACCTGTATTCTGAGAAAGCCTTTATTGACTTGTCTGCCCACGAATAACATTCAGGGAGATAAAGGCACTAAGGAGCGTGAATGGCTGCTATTGCAGTCCCAGCTGACTCTCTGTGACATGTTCTCACAGAACACAGAAGGGCTCCCAGTGGCAAGAATACAAAAATCTGATTTGTCCAGCCAAGCAGCCGCAGCTTGTTTGGATCTGCGCCCGAGAGCAAGATGGATTCCATGTTTTTCTTTTCTTTTTCTTTTTTTTTTTTTAAATGGAATGGTTGCTTAAGTCTTGACCCAAGAGTTATTCACAAGTCAACGTTCAGACAGGGCAAAGAAAGACCATTGGTAGATCTTAGGAGCAGCAGTCAAAGTAGCGTACAGAAATATTCGCTAAATACAACCATCCATCTGGTCGCTTCTCTTCTTTAGCCAGTGCCATGTTTGTGGCGCGAACACAACGCCGACCGGAGCTTTCGGGCAAGTTTGCAACAGACGAGGGAAAATAACAGACACTGGCAACCCACGCAGTCGCTCCGCCGCACGCTCAACGTTTGTCCGGATCTTCAGTTTATTCTATTTGTGTCCTTCGTCCTTTTACCACAGTCTGGGACAAAAGCACATGTATGCTGTCGGGGGGGGGGGGGGGGGGGGG